>JNBS01000697.1:0-19959 GCA_002081575.1 Thraustotheca clavata | reverse complement strand
CATCATTATCACTGAAGTCTTCATATCGAGTTAAGTTTGGCAATAAGTCTTCAAAACAATTTTCTACCGATGGTACCAGCAATTCCAAACCTGCTTCCATCTCATGAATAACATGCTCTAAAGTTTTTTCAACTTCATTAAGTTCATCAACCATTTGTGTGAATTGAATTCGTCGCATAGCTGCAGTAGCTTCTGCTTCATTCTTTCTAGCTGCTTCTTCTTGTTGTTTAGTTGTTAATAATGCTGTAGCTTTGGAAGGAATTGCATTAATAGCTGCATGAAGTGTTGGGAAATTATATTTTGCATCCCAAGCATGTAGCATTTCAAGCAATTCAATCGAATATAAAGAGTGTTTTGTCCATAATGAAAACAATGGATGCATTCTTTTGAGAAATTCATCCCGAAAGAGTTTGGAGCGATCAAATAAACATGATAAAATTGCAGTCACCTACAGCTCTATGAAAATACTGCAAGAAATGAAAATAACAAACTTGGTGCATTGGTGGCTTGGGACAATGCAACGAGGTTTCTACTGCAGACAATACTTTATGTACAGCTACACCAGGGTTGGAAGCATAGCGAACTCCTTTCTTGACATAATCTAATGCTTGAGAGGATGAAAGGCATGATTTTCGCTTTCGTTTTCGAGTTGGTGGGTCCAACAACCATCGCAATCCATCATCCAACTGGTCTGACATCAGAAGTGATACTATTCCATTAACTATGTCTCTTCATTTATTTCTTGAAAAGTATGATACATTTCCATGTGCTCCAACGTTTGACTTTCGGCTGTTGCTTTGGACTTCGATGGACGTGTATGCTTTAGGGGTATGGACTTCACTGGAAGGCATTTTTGGATGTTTAGAATAATCAATATCGTTTTAGAAAAACTCCATTGCTTTTTCAAGTTTAGTTCATTTTTAAATTTGCCTTTGACAACCAAAACATTATGCTTGCAATCACTTCATTTCCTCGTCGATTTGCTACAATTAACAAACGTCGTGGTTTACTTCGTGTTTTTTCATCAACAACGTTGCCACCAACTCGACAACATGAACAAAGAAAACATGTTCATCTACATGCATTAAAAGAAGAAAAAATTGCAATTTCTATCCAACAACAAGAAATTACTACTTCTGGTATTTTTCCTGAACCAGTGTGGGCTACGACATCACCTCGCACTCCATACAATGATCCTGAATTCCCTGGTCTACTTGCTGATGGAGCTTTGCATTCGATTAAAATGACGAATCTTGCTACTTGTACTCGTCAAGAAGTACTTGATTACTTTGATAATACTTGGGCTCTCACCGACTTGCTATTTTCAAGTTTTCAAAATGAACAAGCTTTTATCACTCCACCACCCCACCACTTGCGTCACCCCATGGCTTTCTACTATGGACACCCAACGTGCTTTTACATTAATAAATGCCGTCTTGCTGGGCTCTTGGATGGACCTGTAAACCCTGCATTTGAAGATTTGTTTGAAGTTGGTGTTGATGAAATGCGTTGGGATGACATGAGTAAAAATGAAAAAGAATGGCCATCGGTGGATGAAATGATGGCATACCGACGTCAAGTGTATGGTATCATTAAAGAAATTCTTTTGACGCATGAAGAATTTGCTGATGGCCATGCACCAATTACCCCAAAATCCCAAACATGGGCTCTCTTTATGGCAATGGAACATGACCGGATTCACCTTGAAACCTCGTCTGTCCTTATGCAAGAACATGATGTGAATAGCTTTGAAATGCCTGCTCTCTTTCCAAAGTACCACCAAACCGCTTACACCAATACATCTCCTTCAAAGACACCTACGGAAGGTGTAGATTTTCCATCTAACTCATTAATTAAAGTCAATGGTGCAAATGTCAACCTTGGAAAGCCTCTTGATTATCCATCCTTTGGTTGGGATAATGAATATGGTGACAAAGAGTTAACTGTTGGCAATTTTGAAGCATCATCCATGCTTATTTCTAATGGTGAATTCTGGCAATTTGTTAAAGACTCTGGGTACTTAAATCCATCGTATTGGAGTAGCACTGGTTGGGCATGGCGATCTTTTCGTAATACAAAATGGCCTGCATTTTGGCTTCCAAATGGTCCACAAGGTAGCCATGAATACAAATTACGTGCTTTATTTGATGAAATTCCAATGCAATGGGACTGGCCTGTACAAGTCAATCTCCATGAAGCTCAAGCTTATTGCAAGTGGAAACTTGAAAAAGATCAACGAGGCAATGAGGTTGTATACCACTTGTTGACAGAACCAATGCATCATTTGCTCCGAGAGCCCCATGAACGTAGCAATCATGCAATGGACTCTATTATTGAGTTACCTTCCGATTCAACCATGGCTTCAGCAAAAGGACGCAATACCAATGTATCATATTCATCCTTTACTCCAGTTGACACCTTTGCCCCAAATTCTCAAGGATTCCGAGATGTATTTGGCAATGCTTGGGAATGGTGTGAAGATAACATGAGCCCATTGCCAGGCTTTCAAATTCACCCAGTGTATGACGACTTTACTGTACCATGTTTTGATGGAGAACATCACATTATCATGGGTGGATCATACATGAGCAGTGGTGACAATGGTGCCTCCAAGTTTGCTCGTTATCATTTCCGCCCTCACTTTTTCCAACACGCTAGTTTTCGAGTTGCTGCCTCACCCATTAACTCGGACAGCAAAACTTTTGACCTCGTAACTTCATGCATCAACGCCCCTGAACCTCACGCTAAATTAAACCCTTACCGAACTACTTCTCAAACACCTCTTGAATCATCAAACGCGTCTGTATTTCTTACTAAAATCAACCAACAAGTTGATGCTGCATGGCGTGACTTCACTGCTGGAATTGCGTACACCCAACTTCCTTCCAACGCCACGGTAAAACAAGCCAACGAAGCCGTCGACAATGAAAATTTCGTCCTTGTTGTTGGTGAAGGATTAACCAAGGAGTTGAAATCTGGTGTGATTAATGGAATTGTACTTGTCAAGGAAAGTTGGTTGCCAATGTTTGAAAAAGAAGGCGAACACATTGTCCGCATCACTATGGTATTGTCGTCGATTTGGCAAAGAAAGTAATTTTATATAGCACTTCAGACTCTTGAATAAATTTGTATTAATTGAATTAACCTGTTCACCCACTATTGTCCTAAGTAAAAGGTTTTTCAAAATCATTGCAAGAGAAAATAGCCCTAGGAGTTTAAAGGAATAGCAGTACTAATGGCTGATGTCCAAGGGTGATGATGCTACCGTGGTGTTGATTTTTATGTGGTGTTTTTTGGATAGAGACGTATTGTAAAGATGACAGAGTTACTCAAGCAAAACCATGTCTACTAACCACACAATCTAATAACATAAAAGGTCGTAAGAAAAACAAGTTGATTCCAGTACAATCAGCGTTAAATTGATTATCAAAAACAATCATTATACAACACAAATTGTCACGTTAAATTCATGAAGTTGCTTGATGCTTCCGTAGATGCAAGCTTGTTTGACGCTAGCTGCATCAGTCGTAAATGATGGAGTAAAGTATGTATGATCTGTTGCTGAGGAGAGGATATCAAACATTTCCGACGAAAGGGAAAACTCCTTGAGAACAAATGAAGATGTAGTCCAAAAAATGCCTTTTGGGAACGTCACACGATTGAGTTTTTCGATTGGATTGTTGGAGAGATCCCTAGTAAACAATTATATGAATTGTGTTGCAAGTACATACATTTGCTTTGGTAAAGCTAAATCTTCAAGTGCCGTGATGTTATTATTCTGCAGTGAAATTGAGGATGGCAAAGTGCACTTTGTTGGCAACTTTGAAAGCTGGTTGTCTCGCAATGTTAAAGAATGTAATTTTGCCATCCAAGAGCAATTATCAGGCAACTTTGACAACTTGTTACCATCCAATGACCTAGAATCACATGAGCACGTTTGGTAACTAGTTAAAATACAAAATGCCCAAGGAACTGGAAACTTGAAAATCATTGGGAATTGAGTCAATGCCATTGCTGTCCAATTCCCTAATGTTATTAAGAATCAAACCATTGAAAAGTCAGGCATCATACAAGGTAAACAAATTAGACAACTTTGAGAGGCAAGGTGGTAGTGATTTAACTTTGTTTTTGTTCAAGCCACTATCAAGAGATTAAATGATTAAGTTTGTAGAGAAGTTTACATGAAGCGAATCGAGCTAGGAATATCTTTAACATCAGGAAAGCAGTCAATATTGTTGTTTGAAAGGTGTCTGCGAAAGAAAATTGAAATCCAATGTCTTAGGTAAGCACTTACAGCACACGTAAGGATGTTGGCAAGTTGGATGGATACTTTGCAATCTGTGTATTGGAAATAGACCTAAGGTAAGAAATTCCATTAGCCAGAAGTACAAAATAGATTGGTTGTACAGCTCTTGAAGGTCTCCGGGCCATTGTTGATTTACGTCGATTGACTTGAGTGGATTACTCGAAAGATCACTATATGGCATTGAATAATGAGTTGTGTCATTAACAGTCATACAGTTTTGATAAAGTCAAAGGAAATTTGATGACAGTCGTAAGTTCATTTGATCCCAAATTCCTATTGAATCCATTAGTTCAAGTCTTTTTGGCATTTATTGTACAGCTCCGTCAAATTGCTTGGCCACGAGAAATAATCCGAAAAAATTTGAATTTTGTTGCCATATAAGATTAAAGCTTGTAATCCATCAGGCAAAGCAACAGTAGCTGGGAATGTTGTGAGTTGGTTAGAAGATAGATCACTACGAAAGATTAAGCAAAACATCAAACTTATAGTTTGGTACATGTGTTTCAAAGTATCAGGCCACTCCAAAGTTGTTGGCACCGATTTCAAATTGACACCGCTTAAAGTACTAAACACTTATAAGTTGGTTAAATACTTGATCAAATACAATTTTTCAATGCCCTTGGGTAATTTGACTCCAGTTAAACATAAATCTTTGACATTGGCAAATGTTCTACAAAACTACTTGAACAAATAAACCTCATGAATAAAATCATACTTGACAGTTTGTTGGGCTCCATTATAATGAACTTCTAGGTTTGTTCCTGCAGTTGTTAACACAGTCTCTCTATACAAAACATAAATACAAAAGAGACTAGAAAAGGACTTACATCGAAGTGATATTTGGTAAGGCAAATACATCTTTCCAAAGTGGATTCACTCGAACTCGTTTAGCATATACACATTGAGTAGCTATCGAGAGACTCACAAAAAATAACCACACAATCCTCATCTTGCAAATTGTAGTATAAGAATGGCAAACTTATGAGCATGGCGATGCAGCTTAAGTCATAGAAAGCATCAGGTAAACTGTATTTTTAGTAGATTACAATCACAAAGTATTTGATTCCCAAAAGCAATCTGCCAACTTTAAGCTGTGGATATTTTATACATTTAAAAATGAAATACGCATAATAAGCAAATAATAACTTAACAATTCTCTAGGAATATTATACATATAATCAGATGTAAGAAATGGGATTGTGTGAAATATGAAAAAAGCATTTTTAAGCAATATAGGCATAGCCTTTCCTGTCAATAGTATAGTAAACTAGCTGAATTAGCCTTTCTTCTTGTAAGGCCTGTAGGTAAAAGTTAGTAAAAAGGCAGAGGTGAGGTTTTATTATCTCTCGTTAGGTATAATCAGGTTCCGGATTTTCTATGTTACAAATTTTGTGGACCTTTTTGTTACTGTGGAGTAATACCAGCAAAACCAAAGCATAAGACAAAGTGTTAGATTCCAAGTTCGAATTGAAAGTTCTGATGATTATATGGATAACAAAATACCAAATTACCTAAACAATTTTAACTTGTAAATTCACTAAAGAACAAACTTATACTTTTTAGTTTATACCAGAATGACTTGGTGAAATAATCAAAGAGTATTTTGATATGAAATGATTGAAAAAAATATTTATTGAAAAATTCACATTCATAATAATATTTAATAGTTTAGTGCTCCAATCGCTCTAAATTTAATTCTTGAAGTTTGTGATATAGCTCCAATAATGATTTTTCTGCGTCTTCTGATAAATCAAAAGTACCATCACTGTTCATGCATTGTTTCATGCCTTCAAGCAGTGCGTTGATATCAATATTCAATTTTTTACTTGGTGTGTTGTCTTCTTTTATGATTTCAATTACAGATTCGCGAAGTCCATTCAATTGTGTCACCAAGGCTGATGCCTCTGATGCTAAATTATATTCACAACGCAATGATGACAATGGATTAATTTCACCATCTTCTTTTTCACTTCGAAAGCTTTGAAGCACAGCATTAATGTTGGAACATTGTGTCAATATGGCTTCTGTTATATCCAATGATTCATCGTCAATGTTCTCACAGTAGAATTTTTGAAAAGAATAGTCATTTTGGCTTGCATATTTTTTGTTGTCGCCATTGCCAGCTCGAGGACTTTTGTAGCCGATTAATAGAGGCTGAACTTGGAACCGTGTGATGCTTTGAATATCATTGTCATCATCATCATGGCTATCATCTCTGGGTGATGCTTGGGGTTTGTTAAAGCCTTCAAAAGTACATAAAGCACTTAAGTTTTCTACTTCCTCGACGTGAACGGGTTCAGCATGTGTGTTACCACTCCAAGCTTTTAAAATCAAACTTTGTTTAATATCTTCCAAATCTCGATGTCCACGACCAATTGATTCATTTGACCCACGTTGGCGATGGTACGAGTGCTCACGAGATTGCTTACTTTCTGAAATTGTTGGTGTAGATTCCAAAATGTTACCCAAACTTTTGGTTTGAATCAATGAGGCACCTAGAATATTTTTCAGCTTTTGCTTTCATAGATAATTTTACGTCGGCTATCCCTTCGACTTGGCAAACGAACTGGTTGATCTAACTTTGCTTTTTCAGGATGGCACATTGATTTGTCGTCAGACTTCTTTTTTTCAAAAGACCACTTGGCTTCAATTTCATCTGCACTACTGGTGCTTTTTAACTTTACTACCGATGGCTCTGCAAAACTTGCTTGCAATGAACTCCGACGTAAAAGTAAGGATTTTGATCTTGTTACCACACGTTGTTGCTCTGGTTGTAAAAAATAGTTGACACAACTGGAGCATACACGAATTCGTTCTGGCTTGCAATCCAACAAACCATCATACTGAATATGAGAGCTACAATTCAAGCAGACAACCTAAAATTTTCTAAAGCTCCAACAACAAAATCATACATTTTGAATTACCTCACCACATTTTCTGCACCGTCGGCGACGTTGAAAAGCTCCAAATGCCTGAAGACAAACTTGACAAGTTTTACGCACCATTTTAGGTACAAGCTCCTCTTCTTGTAAAAATGGTGTCACAAGCAATCGTTCTTTCAAAATCAGTGATTCCAACAACGAAATACTAGCTAAGTGATGCCGCATACTCGATACAAGCATTGTTCGTGGAACTGAGCCTTTATAGTCTGCTTGAACAAAATATGTGACTTCCAATACTCCCAAACGATTCGTCTCAAGTACAACACAACCAGTGTGAATCAATGAGCCACGCACAAGTCCAAGTGAATGAGTTAATTCAGGGCAACAATCAAGTCGTACAGAAGTAAGAGATTGTGCCCAACCTTTTCGTCCCGAGTCGTCAATAAAATCATCATGGTTCTAACACAATTTAGTATTCCATCATGATAACTTTTGCACCTCAATGAAACAAAAATCACGTCGTTTAACTAAAGTTGCTGTCGATTCCAGTGCCATCCAAACAAGTCCCAAATAATGACGAGGTGCTTTAGCTGATGGGCGATTTAATGTATAGAGAATTTGAGCATCCAATGTATCTGGAAAAATGCGTCTACGATTAAGTTGTCCTGGAGCTTCAAAATCTTGTCGAAATAATTGTGATATTTCTTCAATAGAACCACGTACTTCTGTTTTAGCACAAAGGTATGGAAGAGAGGTGCCATCATCACCTTGGAATATTGCAGCATTGGCAATTTGTCCAGCAGATTTCCATCGAATACGTCCATCTTGAAAAGTATTGAGTTGGATAAGTTTTTTCATAGTTGATTTCGCAACTCCACGATAATAATTTTCTTCTTCATATTCCATTCGAGGACAGCTAAAAAAGCGTTCAGGTAGTGGATCCCACGACATGTCGAATTGTGTTTAATCAAGAATCTTCAAGTTTACAATTGACCACCGCAAGCAGCGACAAAAGCGTGTTTGTCACGAATTTCAATTGCATTTTTTTTGGTCCAAGAAAGGTTGGTATGCACATCATAAGCTATTTCTGATTGAATTTACTCAGATATTCAAGCAACAAATTGGATTATTTGTCATTTTTGATTACGTGGAGTCAATCCCCATTGCTTTTAAATTTTTGTATAATTCACGTAATTGTTCTGGTGTAGCATTTAATAATGCTACATCGAATTCCTCGACTGCCTTTGATTGAGGAATATCTACATTGGTTGTTGGGACTTGAAAATGATCTCGGTTTGAGTAGTAAGGTGCAAGAAAAGCATCATTTTGTTGCTGAGCACTGTATCGCCTAAAAGGGTCCACTCTTTTTTCATCCCACGAAGAAAAGCGCTCAACTTTAGGCTGTGTTGTTTGGTATCGCATTGAGTATGATTTTTGTAAAGGTACATGACGAATATACTCTTCTTCTTGCACTAGATAAAAGATTAATTTTTTAGCCAATTTTCATATATATGTATACCACTTTTAAAACTTTGCTCGTGCACATTGTGATTATATGAAGATGAATGAAGTGAACACTTATTGCACACTTGAAGCAATGGATGTTTGATATTAATATGCCATAATTTCGAGCATCGTTTACATACGACTTCACCACACTTGAAACATTGTCGCTTTTTTGTAAAGGCATTAAACTTACGATTACACAAAAAACATTGACGACGATTTGATAATGGTACAAGTTCTTCAATGGTTAAAGTAGGAGTTGAGCCAAGACGCTGTTCCAAGAGAAATTTGTTGATTTCAACTAAATGTTTTAATCTTCGTATCATTCCAAAGTTTAAAAGCCACGGTGGAATTGCGCCTTTAAAGTCTGCTTGAATTATGTGCATGCATTGGAGGTAACCAGGTTTTTCGCTTTGTAAGAAAATATATCCTGCACGATAAAATGATGCACGTACAAGGCCGTCAATTTCTGGACAACAAGACATTGTAATTGAATTAAAACATCTTGCCCAGCCTTTGACTCCATTGATATCAAAATCATCTTGACACTATAATCACCATTAGCCAAGTTTTTATAGCAATTTACCTCGAGAACACACCAATCTCTATTTTTGACAACTGGAGTTGGAAGACCTACTGCTAACCATTTCACTCCAATATAATTATGAGGATGTGTCTCTGTTGGTGCTGCTAAAGTATAAAGTGAGGCACAATCCAAAAGGTCTTTAGCAAATCGAGCACAATATTCTTGAAATAATTGTGTCGTATCAAGTCGAAAAAGTGCAGCAACTTCAGGCAATGTAGCTTGAATTTCCATGACACCACAAAAGCAAGTACTAACTCCTGGTGGTGCAAATGGATCAAGACCACGAAATATACGAACACCATCTTCATTCGAGTCAAGCATCCATTGAATAGGACCACCATCAAATCGTGAACTTAGGACAAGATCTGTAAGAGAATTTAATCCACGTTTAATCAAATGACACTCATCTTCCTTAGATAAAGCTGGGGAACTGAAGTAATTTGGAGGCAAAGGCAGCTTGGGTTTCATCTGCAATAAATCTATGTGGTACTTTGTAGTTTACAATTAAAAAGTGCATCTACTTCATTACCAATGGGTTATTGTCTTCAGAAATTAGATTACATGACGTAGTATTTATTAATTCCTTTCCAAATTCATTCGTTCTAATTGTTTGTATAGAGCTAAGAGTTGCGATTGTGACGTGTCCCCACTCAGGTTATGTCGAATGTCTTTGACTTTAGGAAATGACTCGGTCGAATTGGTGTTGATTGTGCTACGTAAAAACATTTCTTCTCGCTTTACTGATCTTGTCTGATCCCATCTTTGTATACGGGGTTCGTCACTGTAATGACAGTCCTGGGCTTGTTGCTCGTTGAAATTTGTACTTTGTCGGAATGATTTTTGATATCGTTGATTTCGATCCAAGTTCCAATGCTGATCGGCGTTAAATGATGCAGATTTTGCTTGAGCTCCAATCTTGTTGGTTCTGTCGTCATATGAAGCTCGAAATGTCATTGACGAAGGAGCTTTAGCTTCATTTTTCTGCATGCTTGGTTTTATTTTTGATTGCTGGACATTTTTGGTATGAACAAGTGTGTCTTCTGAATATGCCGACATGTCTGTGTCGCTATCACAATCTTGGGTTGTTTGAAGTTCTGTTGGCTCAAATTCCTCAAATGTGGGCATTCGAGTGCTAATTTCATCGGATTGTGATAGCATTGTATTGTTATCACCCATAACATACGTCGAATTCATCGTCATCCTTTGAAAATTTTGTTGATTTTGCTTTGGTTGAGGAAAGCTTTGAAAGGTGCCTTGAGAAGGTTGTAGACGCGTTGGCTTTTCAAGTGGTTTAGGAATAGATTTATGGTATACTTCATTCTGGAGTGGTTTTTGATATTTTGTATCTGTTGGTAGCTGAAATGTACCAGCTAATTGCCTGTGCTGATTTTCATGATAATAAAATACGTCATTTTCATGATCACTTGAATGAATACTCCCTCGGTGGCTTTCTCCATCTAATTGTTGTGAGAAATGAATATCGTGTTTCTTTACCATTTGAGTTGCTTTGGTGTTTGCAATGATCCATTAGTGATGCAGTTGAAATACTTCGACCTCCAAAAAGTGAACATGCAGAACAAACTCGAAGTAATCGTCGTGTGCCGCTAGGTGCCATGATATCCCATCTTTTTGAGCATTTTTTACAAGTAACTTCACCACACTTTGTGCAATTATGTTTGGTGCCAAACACTCCAAATTTTTCATGGCATAAAAAGCACTTGCTTCGTTTCTGAGGATCAATAAGTTGATGACCTTGTAAAAATGTTCCTTGACTTAATCTTTTTTGTCTGAGGTACAAATCAATGTTAATAATTGATTTTGCACGTCGCTTCATGCCTGCACGAACAATAAATTCAGGTACGTTGCCTCCAAGGTCCATTTGCAACATGTGAATTACTTGGAGATACCCTTTTCTTTTGCTTTCAAGAAAAACAAAACCTGATCGATGAAATGTTGCTCGTACAAGTCCAAGAGATTGCTCAAGATCAGGGCAACAAGATAATTTAATCGAATTAAATGATCGAGCCCATCCTTTTACACCATCACGTTCAAAATCATCTTGGTATTCCAAATAACACCAGTCCCGGTTGCTAACCATTGGATATGGGCTCTCAAGGACAATCCATTTAACACCAACATAATGTCGTGGTTGATGTATTGATGGAGTTGTGATAGTATAAAGTGATGCTTGATCTATTAAATCTGTAGCAAAATTTCGAGAGTATTCTTTAAACTCTGGTGTTGTAGCTAAACGAAATAATCCAGCAGCTTCATCAATCGTAGCAAATACTTCAGTGATCGAACAAAGATAGATCATATTGGTTTGAGAAAGTAAATCGTTGCCAATGTAAATTTGCAAGCCTTCTTCATCTGAATCAAGTGTCCATTGAATCGATCCAACTTGTAATTGTGCCAATTCAATCAAATCCACAAAACTTTTTTGTCCAAGGCGAGTAATGTACGAACTTTCATCTTCAGACAATGGTGGACACTTGAAAAAAGTTGGTGAGACTGGAAACTTGCTCATAAGTTAATAATTTAACTGTGTATTGGTACGTTGACTGTAGCAATCTCAGCTGGTGACGTTGTGACAACAGAGTGAACCAGCAAGCTTCAATTTCAACAGCGGATTTTCACTGCATCTATCGTATCGTTTATTACCCCAGTGGTACCATCAGTAAGAAATCATTCGTACAATACTATTGTTAACTCATCTACTACGTAGATTCTATTTCACACGATGTTAATGCACCTACCTCCTGGACAGTTTAGGTAGGAAAATGCAAACTTTTAAACTAATAATTCTTTTTAGCATTCCCACGTTTTAAAGTAGGAATGAGATAGCAAAGCAAACTTCAAAGTATCTTGACAGTATCCTCAATACTTGCGATGATATGGAAATTCAATTCAAAGACAGTGATTGCACAATTAAGACTTTTTTGATAAAATTACTTTGAATAGAGACAGTATTGAAAATTTGCATGTCAAAAGTGCATTGTGGTAATGACGCTCAAGCTTTTGACATTCGGGAATCCAATGGTAGATTTAATTCTCCATGTTAAAGCACAAGTTTGCTATAGTACATTGTTTTCAATAGTCTTATTAGTTTTGTTTAGTACATTCAAAGTCTTGGTGTGGCTGAAGGACAAGAAGTACAATAACAAATTCATGATTGAAATTTACTTTTTGTTGTAGACACATTTACACTTGACTACTGAAGAGAGAAGAAATATTATTCAAACTGCATTAGCATCACCAAAATTACTTCGTGTTCCTGGTGGTTCAGCATTAAATACAGCTCGAACATGTCAAGTATTTATTTCTAGTGATTTTGTATGACATTTTATAGGTATTTTTGCCAAGGAAATCGAGTTTATTCATCGGTGCTATTGGTGATGATTCAAATGGAGATTTTCTTGTTGAGCAATGCACTGAAGCAGGCGTTGATATGCAATTTATTCAAAAATATTCTGGTCAACCAACTTCGTTGTGTTTGTCACTGGTATCCCAAACAAAAGAGAGAACACTGATCACGCAAAGATCGGCTCATTTATACTACAGACTTGACACAAAAGATCTTGATGCATGTTTAGCTGCAGCAGACATTTTGTACGTCGTTTCTTTTACGCTGTCTTCTTCGCCTCGTTTTAATTGTGTGCAGTACCTCTTGCAAAATAAAAACCCATCACGTCATGTTTTTTGCCTCAATATTTCATCATCAGGATTGCTACAGGTAGTAAATCTCTTAGTAAAAAATATCTCATCAATATTTCTAGAATCCCGACGTGGTAACTCGACTTGGTGTCATTCTTCCCTTTGTGCAAGTTCTCAGTGGAAATCAAAGTGAAATGATAGCACTTGGTGTTGCATTAGGCTTTAAAGAGACTAAAGCTTGTGATATTGCTCAGAAACTTGTTACTTCTGTTTTACAATTGCCTGGAGCCTTGATAATTTGCACAAACTCTGCTAAACCCACAATGGTATTCACTGCAAATGCACCGTAAGTAGTCTTTCCTTGGCGATTTGTTAATACTTGTTAGACCACAAATATTTCCGGTTGCATTACCTACTTTGTTCAAATTAGAAGATACAACTGGGGCTGGAGATGCTTTTCTTGGTGGCTTTTTTGCTGGAATGTACACATAATATCCACAATTTCTTTATCATACGTCACATAGGATGCAATATTACGATTTAAAGTCATGCATTGGGCTTGGTCATGCATGTGCAGTTCATTGTGTCCAACAACAAGGTTGTCAAATGGAAAATATACCTGTTCCAACTCAACGATTAATCCAACAATCATTGTACAATCAATTCATTGATAGTGCACATAAAGACCTAGCTAAAAAGCAGGAAGGAAATGTGCAGTCATAAGCGATCCTAGAAATAAAACAAAGAGAATTCCAGGTGTAAAAAAGCCCCACACAGGCCATAATCCCAAGATAAATCTACACATAAAATGAGTTATCATGATATAAACAATCTTCGTTACCCCAAAGCACAAAGAATACCAATGATAGTCGCTGTGGGAATCATTCGTGGGCAGTACACACTCCATTCGAGGTCAATTTTCTTCACATACGGCAACCATACTGCCAAATACAACGTAATACAACAATTCATGCCAAAACACACCAAACCAATGTTAAAGTATAGTCTACAAATCCATTAAACTCTCTTTCTTTAATCATGTCTACCTGTGCACACGAGGATCATGAAATGCAACATTTAACACATCCAAACAATACGCCAAAGCCACAGCACTCCCAATCCACAACGCAGCATGTAGCTTTGTGCTCACATACTCTGCTTTACTCGGAGGCTTTGGCTGAGTTCGTTTCTTTAGCTGTTCAATCTCTTGATCGTCATCTTCAAGCACGATTTCTTCTTGGAGGCGCTGGTATGAACTTGAACGGGTGCGCATTTATCTTTCTATACAAATTTGTATAGAAACTACTACTTTTCAAAAATATCAAAAATGTATTGGAAAAATAACATGGAAAGATAATCTTAAAGTAGTGAATACAACTAATTTAAATTGATGATATTTCAATACTATTTACTATTTCTTTGATATTGTAAACCATCATTTGAAAATTTCGTGCTATGAATCATTCATTTGGTGTTGGAATTTTTGAAGTTTTATTTTACATAAATGTATCATCGATTTGAGTCCATGATGAAATATATTCATCAATTGGCAAGTAGGATTCATCTAATTGAAGTGTATTTTGATTTTGAACAAAGGCTCCGATTTCTTAATTTTATCACTTTGTGGACATTTATTGATTTGGTGTAAAGGAGAATTGCAAATGCTAAAGTTAAAGATTTGAAAATGATGTAAATGAATCCGAAAATTTCTGATCTAAAGGGCAGTCACATTTACCACTGTTGTTGGAGGATTCCCATCATTATAATACGAATTCAAGTTGATTTTATCAGTACCATTGTTAGGCGAAGTATCAATGGATTTTACATCAACGCCCAACTGTTCTACATACTATAAATCGATTGAGTTTTAATGTTGAAAGGAACGTTTAGTAGTTTGAAGCTGTAGAGAGATTTTGTTGCTGACTTATCGATAGATTGTTCGTCGGGTCTAAGATATGGTACAAGTGTAGTTAGAACACCATTAACTGGGATAACATGACCATTCCACTTTCGTGCTTTTGTTTTTGAATTGAAAATAAATACGATGTGTCGACTATTTGGATCAATAAAAGCTGCTAAAAGATCACGATGAAAATTTTTGCACAAGTTGATTGATTCTGCCTTTTTTGTAGAAGATGGTTTGAAAAGTCTACAAAGTGCAGCACTTGACATATCCAATTTTAATTTTTCTTGGGGGTTGATTACAACCTGAAGGTACCCATAATTAAAACGCATTTGACTCCACAATTGAGCATAATGGAAAGGTGGTAAAATTTGCTTTAGAAATAAAGGAGGGCAGTCCAATGCCATTCTTTCACTGGGAATAGCATCTAAAATATCTTCTTCCATCTCCGTTGGCAGTCTCCAATTTTCCAAGTAGGCTGGAAAATCAATTTTACAATATTCGGGGTAAATCATTGTTGTCCATATTTTCAAGATCTTTGTGAATTGGTGGATTTTGTATGTTCAATACGTCATCTTCATATCCAATGATCAGGTCATTAATGAAAGAAATGGCTCTGGCTCAAAAATTAATCAACAACAATCAGTATTCTCAAGCTCTTTGTGTATTGGTGGTGATCTTTATGAACATGAAAGAATATGCTTATTGGTTTACGGATTTCAATGATCCTGAAAATGTTGAAAGCACATTTAATGCTTTTCACAAACTCATGCAACAAGTTTTGAAACAAAGTGATGAAACATTGAAACTTGTTGGACGCAATATCCTTGTGAGTGAAATGAAAAAGCTTGGAGATGTAGTGAAACAATTTTCATCGGTCTTAATAGTATCTTACGGATCGTTCTTATTAATATACTATATCCCTGCGGGGTGAGCTGGTAGGACGTGGTTCGTTGGTATGACAAATGAATAGGACAGAATGAGTTTATAAGTTTTTGCCAAGATCGTGGATTCACTGAATGCAACGCATAGAAATCAATATTATTGTGACCTAAATGTGGGTGCTACAGAACATAAGAAATAGTGTGAGGGGTGTAGAACATTGATATAATTAACATGACTAGAGTGAACCCTGTGGCAAAGGCCACAGAGGACTTTGTTCATCTCCTCTGTTGTGTTTGATTGGCTTATTTTGACACCCTGTGTCACTCTTGTCACTCTTTGTGTCATTTTATACCACTCTCACAACTACATTTGAGCCCTTGTATGCTCAAGGGTTGTTGTGAGATTTAAATATTGAATGCACGGTATTCCTTATAGTTAACACATTCATTAGTAGTGAATTCACAGTATACACAAAGTTAGTTTATTCACAGTGTTCTATCGACGTATACAGTTTTAGTGTTCTAATGTATATTCATAGTGCTTTAATGATGTATTCACAGTGTTCTATTAATGTATTCACAGTGCCCAACTGTTAGTCTTAGTGTCCTCGTGGCGTTATTCATCATACTCTTAAGTGGATGGTTAATCATTCATAGTGTGTTTGTAGTTCATGTATGGTATACTCACTTTAATTTGTGTACTAACAGTGTAGTTAGTTCATATTCTATTGTTAGTGCACGCACAGTGTTAGTTCACCTCGAGATATGTTTTCATGGGTATTCTTAGTCGTAGACGTGTATGCATATGCCGTTTTAACAGTTTAATATATTCGACATTTTGTAGCAACACTATCATAGTGTGTTCACAGTGTTACCTTGAATTCACACAGTAAATTTACCATTTGCAAATGTTCTCTATGAATTGGAAACTTGACATAGTGTTCTCCGTTTGAATGAAAACGGTTTGCTCACAGTCGTAATGCTTATTGATGAAATCATGTTCAGCTCATGTTTATGCACTATTTAATAATTTTGTACTTAACTTATCCAGAGCCATTTCTTTCATTAATGACCTGATCATTGGATATGAAGATGACGTATTGAACATGCAAAATCCACCATCATCATCATTTCCCGAGTCACATTTTTTCACTGTTGGCACTTTTGGCACAATTACTGCACACATTTCATGTTCTTTTTATTGCACTGACAGAATATGTTCCAACCAATAGTGAAAATATCATTTATCAATATGAACATGAATTAGAATAGTTTAACCTCCATTCTACAATTCTTTCAATGTGTTTTAGCTTTCAAAAATGTCAAAGTGACGTGTGTTATTTCTTCATTTTTGCTTCACTGCTTTAGAATTGATGCCGTTTTGCCAAGTGCAATTATTGTCAATTTTGACACATCCAAATCTTGGTGTGCATTCTTCCTCTCAAGTGGATAGTTTTCATGCCCCCATTGACTTCATTATTGCTTAGCAAACATACACACACTCATCTATCACCCCTACCCTATTAAATACCGCCTTTTCAGTCCATTTGTGTCACTTATGAAGAATTTACCAATATGTAAATGAAGATTTGACTTTGAACAATCAACTAGATAAACGAGGAGTTGAATTTCCAACTCATTTCTAAAACTGCACAAGTAATTGAAGATCAGGCGATGGAGGACCAACTAATGGAAGATCAAGTGGGAGAAGTCTTAAATGTTAGCACTGAATTACCTACTGTGTTTAATCCAACAAGCAAAACATACTATGTAAGGCAATGCTATCGCGAGTACTACAACTATATAATTGAGCTACTCTATACTCGATATTATTATAAATACATCACTGTGACTGGAACACCAGGTTGGATATAAGTTGTATAGTTTTCGTGTCTTACTGATACTTCTAGGTATTGGCAAATCGATCTTTTACAATTATTTCTTCACTCGCTTTAAAGAAGAAAACCCACATATTACTATTGTGACTGCATCGTTTTCCAACAATCGACAGGTGATAAAATGTGTTGTGTTTGTTCCTAATAAACCTCCCCAATTATTTCCGACGTATAAGTTTCGAGATGTGGATCAAGATTTTACGAATACATTTCATATGTATGATGGACTGTCAGATTTTAGACCTTCTTCTTCGAGAATGGTCGCATTTACAAGCCCAAATGCTAGCTGGATGTTGGAAATGACCAAGGAAAAATATCACTACCCATTGTACATGCCAGTTTGGGAATATTCTGAAATGATTCAAGCTGCCACCTTATTAGAGTTAAATATTTCAAAAGTCGAATTATTTGAACGCTATCGTCTCTTTGGTGGTGAAGTTCGATATTCATTTCGTACTGATACCGAAGATTATGACGGAGGAGTCTCATCTGTAGAAGCAGCGTTGGAAAATATAGAGAAGATTGAAAACATTCAGGCTTGTTTTAAGTTAACCACCACAATGGATGAACTGGTGCATCGAGTGGTTTGTTATGTTCCAGTTTATAGTGAACTCAGAAAGTACCCCAAAAAATTTACATTGAGAGTTTCCTCGCAATATGTGAAAAAAAAGCTTTACGAGAGGCTCGTCTTAATACTTGAAAAAAAACACCAGAAACTTATCAACTGTCTTGAGGCAGCTAGTAAAGCATCCTCGTTTTATGGATGGTTGTTTGAGTCGCTGGCTCATGAAGTGTTACAGAATGGTGGTCACTTTACATGTAAACTACTTGGAGAATCTGGACTTGATGAACAAGGTCGTGATATGAAGTTGGAATTTGAAAAAACTTGTCGATCTATGAACGGCTTCCTGATGATTTTACAACTGAAATGGTCTATTCCAATGTATATCACATTCCAAAATCTCCATCATTCGAGTCAATTGACTCATTTTACCGCTTGGAAGATAATCGAGTCGTCATGTTTCAAATTACAAAAAAACTCAAACATCCAGTAAATGCTGCAGGTTTACTCACATTCTTTACGAAAATTGGTCTTCTGGAGCATATTAAACAAAACCCAACACAAGCGCAGTTGGTGTTTGTGGTACCCATTGGTGCCGGAGATAAATATAAACGACAACGAATTATCAATGGACAACCTGTTCAAAGCGAAAATTAGCTGGAACGAACTGCTGTACACGAAATTCGTGGCATTGGTCCAGTCCGAGAAGCCAAATTGATTGCGAAGGGTATAAAAACTTGCATGCAGTTGTGGAATGTACACCCTAATGGCGAATTTCGATACGCACGTAGTTGTCCTGTGACTTGGAATGAGAGGATTACTACGACGCCTGATTTGAATTTGATCCCGCAATATGTTCTTGAAATGGATGTCGCGTCAAAATTAAGATAAGTGAATGCAATATCTAATGCACCTATTGTTTGTATCTGATTTAAGCGAATTCTAATGAAAAAAGTGGTTTGCCAAGTCATTCCTACTCTTAAGCTTACTACTTTAGTAAATTCAAGCTAAAATCTAGATGCTGCAAACAAGTTAGGACAACAGATAGATACATTGCTGATTAAATCAATTTTAATGCTGAAAATTATCAAGAACCCTTGGCTGTTGCTGTTGAAAACGAGCTGCAGTTATTTCCTCACTTGAGGATAGCTGAATGGAAGAATTGTCAATGCTTTTAAGAGTGCTAACGTCATTCAAAATAGTTTTGTCTCTTTCATTGTATAATTGGAGCTTTAACGATATCAATCGGTAAGCTTGACGAAGGTTCACAGGTTTAATTTTGGAAATTGGGGTGTAGAAACGCACCGATATTGCAACCAAAGTCACATTGTTCCATTGCTAATTTCAGTTAACCAAACTAGATCACCATGGAAGTACAAATGCAACATTTTGAATTCATTTCATTTCATAAAAGAGCACTTGCAGACAGAGAAACCAGAAGCTAAAATGAACTCATTATGCACAGGGTGAGCAAAAAAATTGGCGCTTTATGTTAGTGCTAGAAATGCAACTACAACTCTTTCAATTGTTGATGCGATGACAAAAGATGAGGTTGACAATAGTTTTTCATGCTACATTTGAAGACGAGTTCAATCGTTAGACTCTAGTTGACAGTACCAATACATTTACTGTGCATTTACAAGGCAAGCAAGATTACCTGCACGCTTTTAAGACGATTAAAGTTAGCTTCCTAGTTTAATTGTGATTAATTCATGATCGAGGGAAATCTTCATGTGACGAATCATTTTCGATTGGGGGATATTGAGGCGATTTATGGCTCA
>JNBS01000695.1:0-10029 GCA_002081575.1 Thraustotheca clavata | reverse complement strand
CTCATTCAAGGTATTTTTACTTGTTTTGTGTATATGTTTATTTTGTATAGCTCCATACGTGTGTGGATGTTGTGTCAATGGTATTTGCTGGCATTGGCTATTGTTTTTTCCTTGGTACTTTCATTTATGCACTTACCATGACTTCAGTTAGCCACGCTTATATTTTTAATAATTGTCATTCACTTGTACTTGTACTTGGTAAACTCGTATTTCGCCACCCGATTACCTCTGGCCAACTTGTTGGTAGTCTTATCGGCCTTGTTGGTGGAATTGTAACAACTATGGATTTTCACCCAGTCGATCCTAATGCCCCAGTAACTTTACCAACAATGACTGGTGATTTAGTCGCCTTTGTTGGTGCACTTGGTGGTGTATTATATCTCACTCTTGCTGAACGTCTTCGCCCCAACGTTGATTTAATGGTATTCATGTACTACCTTGATTTAATCGGGGCGATTTTATTGCTTACTATTATGGCTGGAATGGGAATGCCACTTGAATTTTCAATAGATCCCCACTTTGGTCTCTGGGGCTGGATGGCACCAGTAGCTAATCGACTCCCTGTGGCTTTGTACATTATTTTTGTGTGCGATTTTATCGGTACCATGGGCTACGTTCGAGCTTTATATTACTTTGAACCAATTGTCATTTCTATAGTAATGCTTTTAGAACCAATTTTCGCTACTGTCATTGGTATTCTTGTTCACGTTGAGGCTGTGCCAGGTACATTATTTAATCAAATTGTCATAAATCAACCTGATTGTATAGGTGTATTAACTCTATGCGGTGGATTGCTGGTATTAGCTGGTACTGCTTTGGTCATTCTGAAGTCACCACCAAAAGAAGAAATCAAACCTCGTGCTTCTAGTGTAGCAACTGTAATTGAGCTATAAGCTTGTATAAATTTAATAGTGCTTTCAAAGTGTGGTGATTAGATAAGCTAGATACGGTACGTAGACACGTTGTTGATAGTACTTGGGTTAAAGGATAAAACATCAGTCGAATACCCACCTTCAGGGTCCTCTGGGCTCGAAGCATTAAAAGTTTCACGTGCTACTTTGGAGTCTTGCCACGGTGACACCTCAAAATACGATGCTCCATGTTCATCTTTAGTTTCTTCTTCTTCTGGTTGACTATAATCAGGATGACCAAGGCGTATCCGAGATAATTGTCTTGTGATCAATGTTTCTTCCTTTGTACTATCATGTCTTCTTGAATTTGTGCTTTCATTACGAGATAAACCACCACGTCCAATTCTTTGCGATTGATGATGCGAAGAACCACGATTTTGATTAACTCGTTGAGCTGAAGCTTCTCTTTCAAGCTGTACTTGTGCAAAAGCAGCTAATAATCTTTCCGTCGTTTTGTCATGATGGCGTCGAACAATATATACAATAAGCCAAATAATCCCCAAAAATACAACACCAGCCCCAATGCCAATATAAACATATTCATTAGTACTCAATCCCGAACTTGATGGTGGTGAAGCTATTGTAAGTTGTGTATAACTAACCAAATCCACTCGACAACTTGTATTTGGTAAAATCAGCCCAGGAAGTGTAGTTAAAACATACACATTATAAGCCCCAGTTGGCATATTAAATTGAACGTCCCTTGTAAAGAACGTAGCGACTCCATTTGTAAAATTGCCAGGAGCTTCTGTAGGTAAATAAGGTAGAATTTTACTTTGGCTGTCATACGGCCCACAGTTTGTAGCCGAAGCTAGACACAAGTACATAGCTGATTGTGCAATCTGTACAGAGCTGCTTGGTGCAGAGAGAACTGTCGAAGCATTTACGATTGCGATGGTATTGACATGAATTTGATCAGTAAGTATCACATTCCATGTAATATTGACCATTTCTGACGGCAAAAGCGATGCTGGCAATGAAAACGAAATGAGAGCTGGACATACACCTCCATTGCCCTTAGCTAAACCTCCTAAAGCTGCTGGATTTAGCGGCAAAGCGGTCGCTGCCCCTAGAGAAGCGTAGCAGTATGTTGTCAAGGGTACGAAGGTCGTCATTCACGATCTGAGTCGACACATTTGTTGAAATTTCCATACATTTTCAGCATCTGAGTTGACAGGCGTGTGTGACACACTTTTTGCGTCAAATTTACATTTAAATACGTCAACGTTAAATCTAGGCTAAACATACGCAACCCATGTTTTTCGTTGACTCGATCAAACTCATCGTAGAAATCTAAAGAGGAATCAAGGGATATCCTGAATAGAACTAATGTGATATTGGGTATGATTGTACAATAAAATGTGTTGATTCTTCGCTTGGAAGGAAGAAATTCAATTGCTAAATGCCAAGTTGTGTGAAAATAGACTATTGAGAAAGTACCAACACTTCACCTTGTTTCTATCCCATTCAAGTGAACAGGTATCAAGTAAAAAGTTTGAATTTTGTTTTTTGTTTATTTATTCATGACGAATACGTTTGGACATGAGCTTTTTCTTTTCAGAAATACTTGGTCTTTTCTTGGATGTACGGGATTGACAACTAGATTTTGAAATTGTTAATAAAAAAATATGGGAGAGATTAATGTACCAGGATTTAAAAGTTTGTCGTATGCGATCTCGAAGCTAGAATTGATTGAATCAAGAGATTGAAAAGAATACGTACGAGTTTGTTTAATCCATAAATCAAACAATTTAGAAAACCCTAGTAGTTTAGTAATTAACATGATTGAGATATTTAGTGAGTACTTGGAGAGGAGTGAAAAATGAAGTTAATGCTAAGAATACAGGACTTAATTCGTGTTCAGGTGATATAACCTAAGTAATATATATGATAATATATGGTTAAGAAGCTTACTTGAAAAGTTCTCCCAAGACCACCCCATGTAAATGTTAGTAGAAATACCTAATATATGTAACATGACAATATTTTTTATAGTCAAGATACTGTAGTGTATGCCATCATTCGACGCCGTATTTTATCTTCCATTCCAGTTGACATGACAGACGATTGCCCCTGTACAATAATTAGATAAATTTTCTCTCAATAGTTGACGTACCAATTTGGATGCAATACCCACGAAAATTATCATATTGTAGGAAAGTGCAATGGTAAGGGGACCATAGAAAAATAACATTTGAAACACATAGCCATCGACAGCCCAGTGATTATCGCTCCAGGCTCGAATCCAGCACCTTTTTTGCAATTAATCCTGATCCCAATTATTAAAGTTACCAAGGAAGACCACCAAAACCAATCAAGACAAATCCACATAAATGCTCCACACCAAACATTAACAAAATCTAAAAGTATTAGTTTTCAAATCAATGTGTCATCACATACAAACATTGGTACACCCCAAGAAAGTAAAATATATCGCCATTCATACATCTAATCCAATCCACTTAACAATGAACTACACACAATATAATACTTCTGGTGTTTTATTATTCTTGACAAGAATTTGATATAAGTGAAATGCAAAACAACTCGTCCACAAGTATGAAGATACCATACAAAATTGCAGTCCATATCCCTTTTCAATATAACACCATCAATTACTATTGCAAAATTACCTGTAAAAAACATGGTAAAGGAGTAATAGACTCAAGTTCAGGTTCTGCAATTGATGGCCAAAGTGTCAAGAGCCACAAACCAGCTCCAAATAAATCCGTCAAATTCATATAAAAAAGTATACGACGACCACACCGACGACATTCTTCAAAAGCCAAGAAACACGACATCATACCTATACAAGCTATTGCTGATAGTGATGCTGAAATCCCAACGAGCAATTGTGGTGTCGACAACATCCGTCACTTAAAACTATAGAACAGTATGAATACACATTTTACTTGATACATTTTTAACGGAAATTGGTTCACTGTACAATTCAGAATGATATCTTTGAGAAAGGCAACAAAAGGTTAATCTGAAAGGGTATTTAGCTACTAATTACATGATAAAATCAGAAATAACGAAAGTTATCAATGCTACAAAATCAGAATCAAATCTTTTTTGGATCGATAACAATGAGACTACTTTTACTACTATTGCTACTAAAATTTGTATCTGGTGCTATCGTTCATACAAGGTATTTGACTGTACAAGGCCAAACTGTGGCTTTACCATTTACTGATGATGTCGAACCGATTGATACAATTGAAGCTTTTCGGGAACAATACAATTTATCATACATTTTCCAACAACAAACTCTTAATAAAGTATGCTCTGTTATACGCTGTACACGATCGATTCCAGTAGTCTATTCTGTATTGATCACTACAGATGAAAGCAAAGGTGTTGTTGGTACATTTAAATTGCTCGCAGGTGAAGAACCAGTTGATGCTATAGCTACGTTTTGTAAAACTCATCAATTGTCTCGAGATTTTCAACAAAGTATGATTGAATCTATTTGTCAACAACCTCGTGTGGTAAAATAATATGTACATTGACGACTTTATGCAATTGAAATAGGTTTGTACTCGTCGTGAAGCTTTGTTATTTCAACAAATTATCACTTCTGACGATGGTTCTTCACTTGGAATGTTGAAAATATTTGATGGAGCTGAACCAGTTGATCAAATCTTTGCATTTTTACACCCTTGGTTTCCTGATGTCGAAAGATTTAGAGCTGTGCTTATTCAACTCGTTGAATATATTTGCAGTCGTATTCCTTGTGAACAAACAATACCACGACTCTATCACAAATTAATCCAAGGTCCAAATGATACCAACTATGGATGGCTTGATATTTACTATGGACAAGAGCCCATTGATGTTATTAGCCAACTCAACCTCGATCGATCAATGGAATTGTAAGTCATCTAATCTTCAGTTGAAAATTAGTTTAAGATAGATCACTGTTAAATACCGTGTGTGCAGAACCACTGGTTCAGCCTTCTTGTACTCGTGATAGAGTAATTGTATTTTCTTCACCAATTCAATTTGATGACACTTCTCAACCTATACCTTTAACTTTGTACGCTGGTGATGAGGTAGCAGATGCAGTTTATCAACTTGGACAACAGTACAATTTATCCATGGAAATGCGTCATGGACTATTTAATGCACTTTGCAATCGACCCCCAATTACTTGTACCCGTGGAAGAGCTTTAATCTATAAACGTGTAATCACTGATACTGAAGGTACGAGAATTATTCTTACGTGGCTAAATATTGCAATAGGAAAAACTTTTGGTGCTTTAGAGCTATTTGACGGTGATGATGCTGCTGATCGGGTATATGAGTTTGCCAATGCCTACAATTTGACAATTCAAATGAGAGAAGCAGTGCTGAATAATATTTGCCATGATATTCAAAATGATTTAAATATCACTTGTTCTCGCTTTGCACCATTGATAGCTTCAATTCCAATTCAAAAAGATGCCTCCGATCCCAATCCACTTGGCTATGTCAATCTACAGCAAGGTAGTTTAAACTGTACGAATATGCTTCAGCTAAATCATTTCTGTAGGTGAAGAACCTGTTGATGCAGTTTATCGCTTTGGAGTACAACATAACTTGGATGCTACTCAACAAGAGTCTATTTGGCGAGGAATTTGCGATGCTCTTCAATTTCCATGTACACGAAGCCGCAGTTTAGTTCACATTGCAATTCTTGACAATGAACAAGTGCCATTTTTTGGTGACGAGGAGCCTGCTGATGTTCTCTATTGGTTTGGTACCCAAAAGAATTGGAGTTTTCACCAAAGACAAGATGTACTTCATCAACTCTGTCAGATTGAGCGAGCTGCTAAACCACTACTCAACTGTACACGATCTGAAGCACGGCTTTTTCATTTACCAGTAATGGAAACAGAGACAGAAAAACTTGGTACTTTGGAAGTATTTGAAGACCAAGAACCTGTTGATGTTGTCTATGCTTTCATGGATAAACATGATCTTTTTCAAACAGCTCCTATCAATACAAGTTTGATCAATATCACTTGCAGCAATGTCCATTGTGTACGAAATCGACCACGTCGTATTCTTTTTAGCTTACAAGCAACATACATGGGATTACCCTACAAAATTGAGTATACACCACCAGAAGATGAATGGATTTGTACTGAGACTGAACATGGAAAGAAGTGTGAACATTACGTCGAAGCTCGATCAGCTAGTTATTGTGCCAAATACATGAGAACTTGGCCGAATTGTCCAGGTACAAAATAATGGTGTCCGTGAAATTATATTGAGGTGTAGAGATCATTAGTAAAGCATTGCGAACCCACCTCGACATATACGAAGCAGCAATGTGGAGGGGCAAAGACTTGTACGCCAAATTGGGATTAGTGAAAGGAGCTACAAGTGATGAAATTGAACATGCTTATCATACCCGAGTACTCCGATACAACAATGCAACCGAGCCACAAAAGTATGAAAAACTCCAAGCAGCTTATGATACACTCCACGACCCCGAGAAAAAGTATTATTACGACCTCCCATGTATGAAATTCTTTGGACTTTGTGGTAAACGACAACCCGATGGAGGGATTTCTATCACAACAGATAACTAATACAGGTCATTTTACTGAATTGATAGTGCATAAGTTAAGAATCCCAAAGCGCAATATCTCGTTGCTGCGCAGCTTGCTCCTCATCTACGATCGATGTACAATGGTTCATAGCATAAAGCAATTTGGCCTTCATGATTGCGTCAGATGAGTAGTTGGGCAATTCAAGCTATAGATATACACTGAGTATCATTGCAATGCAAATACCCATTTTACCTGAAAGAAGCATGTATGGGCAACAGGAAGATAATCATCGGGATTGCCAGGGCTCATGTGGCGGACAAGCTTAAACGTGTAAGTACCAAAGTCGACTTCGCTAAAAGGCAGTCGCGATCTCCCCCACACAAACTGTAAACTATTAATTTGAGTTAGATAATGAACCTCTTGATAGCTCTTACAATTGTTGTTGCTCCTCTGGGGTAAATGAAGACAGTGTTCGCCAAAATCGTAGTACAAGGGTATCATGATTGTCCATGTCTGGGGAATACTCGGTCTTCTTCTTAAGTAGCTCAATATTTAAGGTGGGTCTTCCACATACTAATAGCTAGAAAAGAGGTTAGCATCAAAGTTAATTCAGACTCACATACCTCTAATTCTTTCCATGTAAACATAGCAAGAAGCTCAGCATGAACAATTGAAGTTAACCCTCGATACAAATACTGTACTGCTTCATCAAATTGATGCAATTTCCACTCTTCCAATGCTTTAGCATACTCATGACGCATTGCATAAGTAACTTGGCGTTGTTTACCGTTCTCCATGATTTCGACTTCAGTGTCTTGATCAGTGATACATGTAAACGTTAAGTCAGGAAAGCTCGCATCAAACATTGCTTCATCCATGTAAGGGTCCCGAAGAAAAGCAAGTGTTCGAGCTGCTGCAGCATCAAAAGTACCAAGGTCTTCTGTTCCAAGTGTTTCTCCCACGAGTAATTTCCACACAGGGCGAGCCAAGGAAATTGGAAATACTTCCTACTCAATCAAAAAATAACTAGACACCAAAGGAAATGAAATACCTCTAAGTTTTGAGTAGCAATTCCCATGAGTACTCCAACAAAAGTCCACCAGTCACAACACTCAACCCATTGTAAACATGCAAGATTTGGTACCAAGGCATTTTGATCAATACCCTCTTCATGCTTTCCATTCGAGCAAAGCACGAAGAGTGGAATCAAACTTTGGTTCAATTCATAGCACTACAAAATAGTCAGATGCAATAGTTTTGGAGCATTGCAGTACGATTGTAGCATTGGTTTCACGATATAATCCTCCATCATCAATCGATGGTTCGCCTTTAAACTTTGTAAACCATGATTTCCCATCACTTCGACGTAAAAGTGCAGGTGGAGTGTGACGAAGTTCTTCATACAATTGGCAAAATACAGTGGATGCATATATGTCTTTGAGATTTACAAGGTCAAGTTTTGATCGATGCTCCGTTAGTGTAGCTCGTACTTTGAATGCAATGTGACGATTTATACTTACGACTTCCGATGACCGCTCCATACTGTAAGACTCATTCCAGATTTTCTAATCAAATTAGGCAACTTATTTCAAAAGCATTAAATACCTTCCACACAGCGATTTTCGTCTCAAGAAACAGTAAGCTTTTCGCTTGTGTACAAATACCAGCTAGACTGTTTGGGTTACGCATTGCAAATGGGGATCCAATGCCAAGCATCATTAAATAGAGTACAAGACGAGTATTTAAGTGACGTATGACATCCAATCGACCCATTAATTTTGCGATATCAATTCCCAGTAGACTTTGATAAGCATTGCGACCGATATCAGTCTCAAAGAACTGTACAAGATCATTGGAAACAATGCTTAAAGCACATCGCCCGCGAACTTCACGAAGTCTAAATATTAAGTTAGAGAAATAGCTTTTAACTTTCAAGATTGTACTTGTTAACAACCTCAACCAAGGTTGTATTTACATGATAAGGTAGTTGTGCAACAATCTTTCCTTTGTACAAATCTCCAGCAGGAGCGACACAAAATACATCTAAAGGAAATGAGTATAAAAAGTTTATAGTCATACCGTTTAGACATGGTACTGCAGCACTTGCTGCTGCTTGAGCACGAGGAATACGATAAAATGAAGGTTGGTGAGAATCGAGAAGAACCCATGCTTCGGCAGCCCCTGGGTTTTGCTTGAGTTGACCCCAGCGCCCCATTCGTTTGATAATGACAACAATTTCACCATAAAGTAAATAAAATGTAACTTTGGCTGACTGCCCAGGAAAATTGTACACTGATGCTTTTTCACTCAACACTCGGTAGATTTCACCATTAGAAGCCTCAGTCGCCACAGAAGCGGTAAGCTTGTGATACTGCAGCGTCCAAGAGGAATACGCATCTTGAGCCGCCTAGTGAGACTAAGTTATAGTACTAAATGACCTCATGTACCTGGCCAGATAAACCATATAGGCCAATATATTCAACTTCCATCGAGTGGTGCGTAGTAAGTTTAACTTTCAAGTCCACAGGCACCACGAGTCGACGAATACGACAACTTGAGGTTAAACTAATTGCTGTAGGAGAAGGATCATATTGCACCATTCTTTGGAAATCAAGAACAACATTTTTGCCATTTAGAGTCAATTCACCATGACACAGCATACTCTCACCATTGCAATATGATTGATACTGGCTTTCAACATTGTACTCCACATCGGAGGGATACGTGATCCACTACACGATATTAATTCCATTCAAAATAATGATGTTAGTATACCTCTTCATGTGGTTTGTGACACCATAGATAAACAGGATTAAAGAAAGCACGTTCTTTGCTATTAGAGTCTTCATCACGCTTAATTGTGTCCGCAAGATCTAAATCGATATAAATACTTATCTCACACAAAACTAGCACCTTCCATTGCATGAATATTGTAGCATCGAAGCAACTTAATGACAACAACTCGACCCATAATAGCAAACTCTGGTACGACTGTGATTACATTAGATAGAAAATGAGGCGAGCCAACATCAAAAAAGCCAATTGGGTCTCCCTATTCATAGCATTAGAAGAGATGTAAAGATTATATTCCCACCGGTAATGGAATCATTTGTTGTTGTCGCATCATAGTCACATACGCTTCATACTGATCCCATGTAAAATCATCGTACATGCGAAGTTTAGACATATCCTCTGAAGTTGGTGTTTCATGAAAGACAAACACGACACCAGCAATACAAGGTGTGTTGGTGTATTTTTTTGGAATGCGAACTGTGATTTTGCGAATGAGAACAAGCTCTTCAAACGACCCCATAATATGTACATTTCGAGACTCTCGAACTCGAAAGAGTTTGGAATTGTCATCAAATACTCGTTGTAACATTGGACCAGAGTCAGCATCCAACATAAGGTAACCATCGGTCCATTGCACTGCAACTGGGAGAATCATATCGGTATGATGAGGTTCTTTTGTCAGATTGACCACAGCTTTTCTCCAGTCATACGATTGACAGCTCCACGATGGACTATGAGCATCGCTATCAATGCAGCTAGCAAGAATAAGAAGCTGTCGTGCTACG
>JNBS01000694.1:0-14869 GCA_002081575.1 Thraustotheca clavata | reverse complement strand
TGGTGAAGCAGAGTTTGGGTCCGTTTGGTGCGATTGATATGGTGTATGTGGCAGTGCCGGTATCGGTGACTTGTTTGGTGCGTGATATCGTGGAAATGGTTCGATCGAGTATGGGTCATGATGATATTATTGCCCAAGCAGTTTACTTGAAGATAAGCACAGTACCCACAAGCCTACCAGTTCCTACGAAATGGCTTCAGCCAAACATTAATTCATTTGGTGGGTCTCCGTTGTGTCCTGAGCAGTCAGCACCGAAACGTGTTGGCGGGGGATTTTCAAGTATTTTAGCATACGATCTATCATGCATTCCTGCATCTCCAGTGTTGTGCAGATCTGTGTGGAATAGGCAGACTCTGTGGATATCTTTTGTCTTGTCAGGATTGCTATCAAGCCCACCGAGTAATTTTAGAAGTATATGTGGCTATGACTTGAAGAATATCGATTTCTGCTTGGTGTATTTGAGTCAGACTCTTTCTTTTTTGCAAACTTATGTACCTCAACTAAACAGCACTGCAATGACAACTACTTACACTGAGATTCACCATCTTGTCCAATCCATGAATATTGAGTTTATGGTATACACCAAACTTAACTCTACTGCACCTTTACAACTTCTTCATACCAATGTCCTTGACCCAAGTGACCCCAATTTTTACTTTTTTGGTTGGACATATATGATCGACTGGGTATTTAACAATCGTGAAGTTATATCCTTTCAAGGTGACAACGGTAATTTAACACTCCTGACTGACTATCAGATTCCACTGGCACAACAAGTTCAGCCAGCAGAAATTACAACAAATTTTGTTCGCTATTGTCGAGCTGGTGTTTTATACGTAACATTTATGATGTTGTGTTTATCCTTTGTGCTTGTTGGATATATGGTTGTCACCAAAGGTGAATTTGAAGGGTACAACATGTTTAAATTGGATCGAGTGGGTGGAATCGTTTGGGTTGGTCGTCCACTGCTATTGCTTCGTAGTATAACAGCACTGTGTTTGTTATCTACTGGAGAGCTGGGCCTTGAATATTCTGGTTATATGAGCTATTTCACAGCCACGCCTCCAGAATGGTATAAAGTTTTACTTGGAGCATGGGAAATCGCTTGGTTTGTATCTGTGGTGGATGATGTCTTTCTAGTCGTGACTCAAGAATATGCATCAGTTTATGCAAATCCCAATTCCTTTTTAGTTTGTACACTTGCTGCATTGGTGTCAGGTATTGCACCGGTAGAAGTCACTGGTCTAGTCAACAAACAATGTTCAATTGTACAAGTGGATTTTCAAGTTGTATGTACTAGTGGCACCATATTCATTGGTCAAATACAACGATTTGCTTTACTTATTGGTATGATGACCATTTGCAGTACAATTAGTTTGGCTATTACAAGATTATATGTCGGAAAAAAGCCAAAAACACCAGCTACATCACTTCTCTTATCAATTGGTGCAAAATATCATTTTACTCATGGTAATCGCATCATTGAGGGTGTCTATTATCTCGATCGTGCATCAGCAGCATTGAATGGAATTCTAACACTACGGGGGAAATCATACATGGTGGCATTAGATGTGAAATTATGGCGAGCATTTGTGACTCCGGATCATGGTGGCAATACACTGAAAACACGACAATCATATCCTCTACCCGATTAGAATTTACTATTAGATTAAATAGGATTTTTACTAGTACATCATGGCTCGATACTTTCAAATAACTGCTACCTTACGAATTCACAAAATATCAAGACATGGATTACTCTATAATTGTCAGAATTACATGTTTATATTCTCTACTACTATAGCAAGTGCTTAATCAACTCTATCTTGTTTTGTCAAACACTTGATGTGTGTATATCTCTTGTTGATTCAAACAAAGTGTTTGACAAAAATTGAAGATGTTTCTTCGTAGTTGAAATGATTACTGTACCTTGTTATTGTCTACTACGACACCATTTCACGATGTAATCTGTAGAATCAAATACATGGTGCACACAGGAAGTAAAATAATATATAATAATTGGTATCTAGACGAAAAGTCAGTGACACAATGAATAAACTTCAACGTACATACTTACAAAAGTAAGCTCCTATCATTAAAACATCTAATACATGGCTTGAGATCGGAAACTTGGATTCGACTTAATGTTGTTGATAAGTGTTTTGATTTGCTTGAGATCAGGTTGTGGCAATTCTGGTGTCACATAGTTTTGCATCAACCATTGGTAGCAATCATTTGGATTGGCATTTTTGTTATTGAGCAAAAACATCGTGACTTGATTACGGTATGGATTTGGTTTACGTCCACGTCGTTCACCGCCTTCACCACCTTCACCAGGTGCTTTTTTAGTCTTTGGTTGACTTAAATTGGTCAAAACCCGATGAATTTCTTCTTCGGTAGGGTAACTAGTTTCATCCAAAACATTGGATTTCAACCACATCAAACATTGACTAGCATCCAAAGCTTGACCAAGTGCAAAATATCGAGCAATTTCTTGTCGAAATACTTTGGAAATGCCTCGTCTTCCACGTCGTGGTGCATTTGGCGAATTTGGATTCTTGGTCAATCCATGTCCTTTTTCCAAAAGCGAAAAATCACGTCGTCCTACATAAAAATCAACAATCATTCTCTCTATCTCAATATACCTGCAGCATAACTATGTGGAGCAACATTTACTGTGTATCCGCATGAGGCTAAAGTCGAATTCAAGTTGATATTGGTAAAACTACCACTTAACAAGGCACGAACACAACGGAATTCAATGCTTTTTTCAGGCAATTTCACCAAAACTTTAAAAAGATTTTGAACAAGCATTTGCTCACAGCAACGTGGACATTTTCTCTTCTTACAATTACAAGCATTCATCATTGTTGCTGACATCTTCTTGACGCTCTTCTTGTTTAAATGGATTAATACAGAATGACAATTAATATCGTATTTGAATTCTGTATTGTGATTGGTTAAAATAGGTAAACGTATTTTAAAATAAAATTCAAGTTGAAAATTAAAAATAAATGAAATCTTTTAGTTATTAAAATTCAATTATAATTTTAAACAAACTATTTTATTTTCATTAAAAATTAAAAAGATTTGGAGCGAAAGGGCGGATAAAAACATGACCGTTTTTTTGAAGTCAGTTCGTGGCCTTTTTTGGACCATTCATTGAATGTGAGTATCAAACTTAGAAATAATAAATTGATTTTTCAATTGTATTCCATCATAACTTTATTTCATTTTTTAAACGTAATAATATTGGAATTACTCAAATTTTAAACGACGTTTAGCAATACGATTTGATTCCAATACATTTTTTCTTGATGAAATCATTCGTGCTAATTCACGTTTAGTTAAACGAAATTCAATTTGCTTTTGATGATTTATATCTTCTTGATCAATACATGAATTCAAATCTTTAGCTTCATTGCTTTCTATTATGGATTCAATTTCAACAATTGTTTCCTCAATGATGGAATACGACATTGATGAATTTAAAGATTGAGCTTGAGCTGGATCAACAATAACACTCTAATTGCAAATTTTACATTAGAGAATTCGACCAAGTATTGCATCTTTACCAGCATGTATGTAAGAGATGTGTGCAATCAAAAATGACACTTTTTTTTAACCAATCATCCGGATAAAATAGTTTTTGAATTTGAAATTGGATTTCAAAGTATAAAATTTATCTTGGAAATTGTATAACATGGTAAAGTACGTTTCGACACCATGGAGGGAGGTATCCGGATGATTGATTTCCCGCCAAATTGAAAAATATGGGATAAAAACTATTTTGCTCTTTAAGAAGAAGAACTTTATGTAATTATGAGAAGTACAATGCAAGAATTTGTTCATTTAAGGTATTTTTATTTAGATTTAATTCTTGATCTATCACTAGTATGAATTCATTGACTTATCTTACATTTATACATGTACTTGATAAGTAGTATTGAGTTTTCAATAGAATAGATTTCATTTAGTTACTTAAAGGAGTAACAAAACACAGCTAAAAGCTTTGCTTAAGTGAATTCTGTACAGTAATAGAATAAATTACTTTTTAGTGCTTTGGATGTGCTGGAGGGCATAGCTGACAGCCTTGACAACAAGCATTGCAAACAGGTCCGATTTGACTTTGTGGTATCACAATTAAATCTGCAGTCACTTTGGTTGTTTTCATATCTAAAATTTCACGCAATCCTTTTGTTTCTTCATTTGTCTAATTGTTCATGTAAGTTGGTTCACGGCAATATCAACGTACTGGAATGATAGTGGGTGTTGGATCTTCTTCGTTCTTATAATACCCGAGCCAATATGTTTGCAATGACTTTAAAGGCCACTGATGAGGATTAGGCCCCGAAGTCATCAGAAACAAAGCTTCTTGATACATGATACTACGTCTAGTCATATCATCGTAAAAATTTCAATCTTGATGTGTGATCGAGTACCTTTGCACACTGCCATCTTGTTGTAGTTCAATGCGAGGACGGACTGATTCAAATGTTAAATTTTCATTATCTTCCATCATAATCATACCAATGACAGAACTGAGTCCTCCCTATAGATACTTGAATACATCTTGTGATTAAACAGATCACGTACAGGCTGACTACCAACGATATACGAATGCTCTGTGTGAGAATCAATAGGAAAAAGAAATACACGAACTTTAATACGAACAACCATTTATCTCAGTTTATGGATAAGGATAATCTAAAATTACCATAGCAATAAGATTTATCAATAAGATCTAACTTATTGCAATGCTATTTTTAAAAGATGTATCCCTCGATACTAGAACAAGATTTGTTATTACGCTATGATAAAGGCATCAATCAAATCTTTCATGATGGTTCTAACTGCATTCATAAGATGTAATCATCCACATCTTAATAGTCAAAGAGATGAAAATGTCAACCAAAACGGAATGATATTAGAAAATAGTCTATGCACTAGCCCCTTGTTGTTCACTGAGACGAATTTTGAGTTGCATCACTTGAATCACAGCTTCCAAATTCGTTCGTTTTCCTTCCATCACTTCTTTCAACGATTCTGTGTTTTTTTGCAAAAATTCAACTTTACGATCCATAAAAGCTTTAGCATCAGGTACATTCTTTTCCACAAAATAGCCTGTACCAACATCCACAAGCACACTCTTCACATTGCTAAGTTTTCCAGGTACAAACATTGACGATGTCAATGGTACAAGAACTTTTTTGCCAAGATTGGCTGGTTCCAAAGCCCCCAAAGCATCTTTCGAGTCAGAAAAACGTGTTTGAGCTTCTCGTAATCCAGAGAACGAAGCAGTAAGCTGTTGGAGCTCTTGTTCAAATTGCGTCTTTAGATTATTAAGCTGTTCTAAGCTCAAGTCCATTAAACTCACTTCGTTCGACATGTTCCTCACCACGCAACAAAATCACAATGACGACTATCCGGAAAGAATAACCGGACTCGATAGACAATATTGTCCATAATCTCTCATTCTTGCATTTAAAGCATTAAAACAAGCATTTAATCGTTGGAATATATAGTATTTAGTTAGCGTAGATCATTGTAGCTTTAATTGTTGAAAAAATGGTTTAATTAGAGCTAATTTTCATGAAAAAGAGCGTTGGAAATAAATGCAAACGTAGTAGAGCAAGCAATTAGAACTATTAAACAATTATAAAGCTAGAAAATAGCTTTAAATGCTTGTAAAAGACATCAATATGTGAAAAGTAGATGATAATTTCGTGTCTAACGCTAATTTGCAATTTACCAGCTGCCAGACGAATCAACGGACGATGGACGCGACGGCCGCAGGAACTGAGTTTTTCTCGATGGAAAACATGGCAAAGAATGAAGCTGCAGCAGAATTTACACGTACAGCCATGTCAGTAGTGTCTGGAAGCATTGCTGGTGTCATGGGGCTTACGGGATTGCAAGGGTTTGGCTGTATGATTGTGTTGTATACATTGACATCAGGAGCGCTTTTGGCCAAGATGAAGATGGATTGTTCGCCGTATTTTAACATGAACGCATTGAGCTTTACGTTTGCAGGCATTGGGGGCCATTTGGTGTCGTTCATTCTCTTTTGGACACTTGCGTATGGCCTTGTTCATATCTATTGATATTGCTTATATTAGATGTGTTTGCCTTCTTTTTCTTGTCTTTATGTTTTCAAGTATGTTGTACAATTGACTAACTTTATAGATGTACTCTTTGTTGCAACAATACCTTTGACTAACTTTGTAGATTCATTTTTTGGTAAAGAATTGTTGCTTTGGATTGAAGAACGCGTCAGGATGAGGTGACGGGATGTAATGGAATCAAGCATTTTAATACAGCTAGAGTAATGGCAGTAGAAAAAGCTAGAAACATGATGAAAAGGCTCTAAACGCATTGCCAACAACACTTTTTTCTTGCCTTTTGATCCAGTTTCTCCATGCAAGACAAGCATCCATTGCATAATCTTAATGTATGAAATATTTGTTTGCATAGGATTTCTTTTTAAGGATTTCTTAATGTTTTACTGCAAGTGTTCATTGTTTAGAGCTATGGTATTCAATAATTTAAAGGTGGCATTTCAAGTCTCCCATTTCAGTGCTCCTCTTTGAACATTGAATACGAAAAAGAAAAACTACAATAAGAACAATTGATATGTCCACCTTTGCAAAATAATGCCAAGATGTCCATGATAAGACTGGGTTGTGACAAGAGATTGTGCGCGTACCACACAATCAATCCAGTGATCCATCCAACAAAGGAGCATTTAGTTTTCAAGAAATTCATATTTCAACTGTATTTAGTAGTGATAAGAAGTTTACCGCCATATTAAGTGGCCGTCTCGTCACTTCTGTTATCCATGGCTTCATTGTGACACATTAATCCAACCATTATGTTTGAGTTTTAAGGCAACAAATTTGAATGAAAGTGGGTTGATTGTGTCCAAGGGAAGGATAACAACTTGATTTACTAAGATGCGTCGTTGGTCGTATTCAAATCGAGCTCTTATACTTGACATACTGGAGCATCGAAATTGCAACTTGAATTGACAGACTAATAGATTTTGCAAGGTCCCAAGTATTTAAGCGTGAAAAACTTTGAATGATTACAGTCTGTATCGAGTCTCTCATATGCGATTGATCCTTGGTTAAGAAGAACAAACAAGAAACAAGCGTGCATATGCTACTAATTCGGGCATAAAAGTGTTTTGGATTGAGCAAATGAAGAAACATTGGGATGTAATAGTTCAAGATAATTTGAATTGACTTCATTTCCTATTTGGTTCAGTATGGTTGATTTCCGCACCGGAGCATGGACACCAGAAGAGCACGAACGATTTTTAATTGGAATTCAAAAATACCCCAAAGGACCATGGCGAAAAGTTGCAGAAATCATTGAAACTCGAACAATTCGCCAAACTCAAACCCATGGACATAAATTTCGTTTAAAGCTTGCTCGTCATGAAGCAAAACGAGCTCGAAGCAATGAAAAAGCTTTTCAATACCCAGTGAGCCCAGCTACTCATATTTTAGATGAAATGCCACCTGAAGATCTACCTCCCTTAGCTCATGCATTAGATTTTATGATTCAACAATTAGATGAACCCGATGCTCAAATAGCTGCTGATGAATCCCTTAAAGAACTAATTAAATAATTCTATAGCTACATATCCATTTGACGAGCCAAAGATTATGGGATTTTCTAGTCAAATAATCTTGTCAATCGACCATTACGTATCTTGTTCTGTCGCAATATTAGTAAGAGGAACTACTGTAATAACCATGTGCTTGGCATGCTATGCACGCATTTGTGAAGTCTTGTGTTATCGAGTTGACATGCTCTATGACAAAAAACTTATTTTATGATATGCTTTAATAAATTATACCCAAATTGCCATTCATCAATACTCAAAAAATTGTAATAAGTAATAACTTGTATTAATAGTTCCAAAAGTGTAATTGTTAGCAAGCTAACAAGTTTATATTCATAAAGATACTAGTACGAAGCCCATCCCAATGAAATAACTGAACAGCAATACAGTACACACAGGAATACTAACTAGGAACCTTTGGTTTGAATAATTTATGAATAAATTACTCATATACTAGTATTTTTTTTTGGATAAAATGTGTACCCTTTGATGAACCTGATTTTGATTACATCAATAAGACCATGTTTTCTCGTATGTTTCCCTCACCACAGACATGTCAACGCGGATTGTTAAATATCTCGTTCATTTTGTTCTGGGCTGACGTAATAAGCATCTGAAGCAACCGAGATACTTATTACGTCAGCCTAGAAGAAAAATGAGCTCTGTGATCAATACAAAGTGTATTTAAGGATGTTTATGATGATGTAATCTCATTAATCCGAATAGATCAACATTTTTTATTGATCCCTCAAGTAAATTAAGCATCGATAGCATATAGATTGCAAAATTTATTCCTATATTTGCTTAGCAGATCAGCTAAACCTCATCTACCGTGCTTGTTATTTTGCCAAAATTGCAAACAAGATTTGCTTTTGTCCAAGTAGAAATGAATTAGATGCTCTCATTTTAAAATATAACAAGCATCATATTCGCAATGCGCTCGCACTTGAGCTTTCTAACTCGGATCAAAAAGATGATAAGTGAAGATTATTCATAATCTCGTCGTATTGGTGCATGGAACCAAGATGAACACGAACTTTTTCTTGTTGGTATACAGAAATACCCCCTTGTTCCATGGCGAAAAGTAGCTGAAGTAGTCGTGACACGATCCGTTCGACAAACTCAATCCCATGCATTAAAGTTTTTTTGCTAAATTAAAGCGGCATGAGCAGCAAGCTCGCATGAAAGAATTTTATCGTGAAATGCCTGATTTGACAAGTTGCCATTTCCGGAACCTGATCATTCAATTTCCACTTCAGTAATTCCGTCGTTGACTGAAGCATTGGAATTTCTCATGGACACAATGATCAACGAAACAAGTCAACTCAATTAGTAACTTTCAGTGCTAACTATTACATGACGAATCTAGTACGAATTTTAGGAGTATATTCACTAAGTCAATCATTTCTTTTAAGATCCAGTCAATACAATCACATCGTATTCTTTAGCACCTCAAGTTAACTTGCTTGTGTTAGTTGCTCGTATACTTGTTTGGATAACTCATGATGGAAAACATGTATCAACCCCAAATGTATTAAAAACGAGAAGAATTGAATGTAGCACTCCTTACTAAGCTTTTCACGAAAGGAAGTTCTTAATCGTGATGTAAAAGGTGACATCGTGACAAGATATTCAGAATGCGGTATTTTACAATGGTGTAGTAAACCATCCTAAAGCAAAATTACCATGTGCCAATACGAGTAGAAATCTTTGTCAACAAAAAAATAACGTAGGAAATACGTCTCTATAATAACATTTTACGACCACGTACATGTGACTACAAACGAGCTCGTATTCAACGTTAGCTACATTAAGCAATCATTAGAGCCATGTAATGCGTGCATCTCTTTGTTAAAAGCATGCGGAGAGTGCTACCTATAGGTTAGATCTACAAGAGATGGACTTGGCGCGAAAAGGGTAGGATGGTTTAGTGCATGAGACAAAAGATTAAGTGAAGGTGGTACGATACAAGCCCAAATGGTTTCCAGCAAGTCTTCTTTACGAAGCAATACAATTAAAGCATTTTTCAATTATCCTTGAGCGGAAAATGCTACAAAATTCGCCTGATAAATCTGAAGAAGACCGAGCAGGAAATGGTGGGAAATGGTCCCGAGAAGAGCATGAACGATTTTTAGTTGGTATTCAAACACATCCTCATGGTCCATGGAAAAAAGTAGCTGCAATTGTCAAAACCAGAACAACTCGACAAACACAGACTCATGCCCAGAAATTCCGACAAAAACTTGATCGCCAAGAACGTGCACTGCGGACTAATCAAGCATTTGAAAATCGAGACGTTTATTTACCATTTCCATTCACAAGTACTCCATCAGATACATCATCTGCTACAAGTACACCAAAAGCATCTTTACCGACGACATCGGATGAACTATGTTGGAAAATTCCAACTTCATTGCCTCCACTTGCAGAAGCATTAGATTCTTTAATTGCTTTACTAGAAGAAGACAACAACGATGTAGATTAACATAATTAATAAATAAAATACTAGATTAATGAGAATGGACACAACAATAGATTAGTAGTTTGATGACTCGGTCTTCATCATATCATTACAGTAAACTCTAACATGGATTAGATCTGTATTTCCACCACTCAAGTGGATAAGACAACGTGTTATTCATTGAATTGATGGAGAAAATGAACTTATCTCTACTACGTTTAGATGTTGCAACGTGTACGTCAAAAATCAGATCAACTTTTCATTGTTAGCAATATCAGATCAATACCACGTTGAAAGATAATGCATTTACCCTTATTCTTTTTCAGTAGTACATACACAACAAACTCATTCCGTTCTTCATTAAAATGGACTTATACATATACAAATACGTCCTGAAACTCAGGTAAACTTAAGTTTTAATTGTATTTTTCAGATACTGTAAACACTTACGTAACCAAAACTAGTTCTACCACCATCCATCATTAAAAGATGAAATCGACATCTCTCATATATAACCAATGTAATGATCAAAAGTTGTCTTGATGGCATCAGGTACTGTACCTCTAATGACGAGCTCAATTTGGTAATACAAATATACTACAAAGAGTGTGATGGTCAGTCCACTTTACCATCCTCTACAGTTTATTCCAATCGCTCTATTATAGCTGCCAATATAAACCAACAAGTTCTTCTACTGCATACTCGTTAAACAGCAAAATAAGCTGAAACATTAGATATAAGAATATATCGTTGTAGGTGAAAGAACCTACTGGTACTACACATACGCGATTAATTAACATCACAATGTAAGATGATAAATTTTCTCAATATGCAGATGATGAAAGCATCATTTATCGTTGACAAAAAGATGCAAGAAACATATACAGGTATGAAATAGTAGTTAAATAGTGAAGTTTTATATAATCATGATTACTCCATCTATAGGAAATTACTGTACTTGGATAAGAAAATTATTTGTAATCAACACAGAGTCTATATAGAAAAAATGAATTTAAACATTTAAGTTTCTTCATCACTGCTTTCGTCTTCTTCTCCAAGAAGACTCCACAGCTTCATAGCCATTTCTGCAGCACGAGCTCTTCGTTCGTCATCAGTCATTCGATTTTGATTGACATCTTCTCGTATGCTCAGAACTTCATTCAAAAGTGCTTCAAAGTCTTCGTCTTGATGATGCCCTGGAATTTCTTGCGTTGGTACATTTACATTACTTTCACTCGCAGCATTAACTACTGGTTCTTGTGCTGGTTTTTCATGTCCACTTGCCATTTCCATTGAACACCACATTGTGCATTGCAAAGCTTCGACAATTCGTTCAATCCCTTTTGTTTCGCCTGTACCTACTGCTGCAGGCTCATCAACTCGTCCTTCATCAATTGCAACATGTTCAACGCCATGTTCCAAGCATAAATCTTGCATGTTGTCCAACACCGTGCCTGGAGTCACTCTATTTGCAACAGCCAGCATCACTTCGAGGCCATGTTCTTGCCTCGCAATCGCTTCCATTGCAGCCTCTACAGTGCTCCACGAAGTCTTACGTCCTGCATCCCATACCATTAGCACGCCTTCGTACGGTGAGAGATCGTCGAGCACAGAACTTGATGGCACGTGGAATTCGATTAAAGCCGAGTAATACTTGGTTCGGAGCGTTGTAGCAGCCATCTCACCATCATTTCGCCACGATACTTTGCCCCCTGTAGCCCCAACGAGGGCTTCAACCACGTATTTCTTCCCGACGTGCTTGTCTCCAAGCACTAACACTCGACTCATCAAAATATCGAATTAAATATCGAAGCATGATACCACATGGGCTCGCTATCTTTTATTTTCATCAATCTTATCGTGTTGGCTAATTTATCTAATGCGACAAATTAGCTAACTAGCTACAATGAATCATTGATTGATGATGGCAGCTGTAGCATGGACTGGAGGAAAGGATTGTGCCATGGCTTTGTATGAAGCTAAAGCCAAGGGTTATGATGTGAAATTGCTTGTGACGTTTGCTCCAGAGAACCCATCGTTTAGAGCTCATCCGTTGGCATTGATGGAAGCTCAAGCAGCAGCTTTGGGCATGCAGCATGTTATTTTAACTATTCGACCACCCAACTACAATGAAAGCTATGAGGATGCATTGAAAGTTTTAATGGAAAAATATCAGATTGAATGCCTTGTGACGGGAGATATTGATTATGTTGGCACAAGTACAACAAATTACATGAATGAACGATGTGCTGCTGTGGGAATGGAAATTTGGTGTCCTTTGTGGCAGAGACCACGAGAAAGTTTGATTGAATTGATCATTCAAAGAAAATTTTATGTTGTGTTTTCGTGTGTCAAAGATGAAAAATTTACTGATGCATCTGCGTGGTTGGGAAAAGCAATTTCGAAAGAAATATTGGAAGCATTGAAAATGCTACATGCTCAAAATGGTGCTGATATGTGTGGTGAAAATGGAGAGTATCATACAATGGTACTTGGTGGTCCCTATTTCCAACATCAAGTGGAAATTCCTCCATTTACTATTGAATCAAAAGATGGGTTAAGCTGCATGAAATTTACGCTCTAGAATATGAAAATTATTCTCCAATATCATTTGTGTATAGTCATTATCTCTTTCTCATCGACATGATTTATACGATATCTTGTATATTGCATTCTTTACATCACTTGGTAATTTTGACTTGTGCTCTTAGAGTTTTCAACTTGAGCCTGCGTTGCTATACTTAATAGAAATGACTAGCCTCATTTGATCAGTGGCATTTAAAATTCATTCAATCCTTATTAGTACTGTCTAGTTTTTACGGGTTTTTCAAAGTTATGCTTTGATGAAAGCTTAGTTTATCACAAGAATTGATCAACTAAAAGACAATGAATCTTCAGGGAAAGCTAGGGTTCATTTAATCCAAACCAGATTAAGAACAAGATAAGCTATCTGATAATTGCACTTTCATATTAAACAGATATGTTTAATACTTCAGTACTAAAAAAGACTATCTTGGACAACCTTTTTATCTTGTTAATCGTGGATGATATTTTTATGGAATAATCATGAATTGATAGTCTTTCTATCAATTAGTGATTAAATGATACTGTTTGAATCTTCAGCTAGAAACACTGAAAAAATAGTTCAACACTTGGATGCGTATGCAAACATCAACATATGATATGTTATCTATCAATCATGCAATGTTATATTGACCTACTGCATTTGCCACGCTTTGGATGCAATGGTGACTGAGTCTGATTAATGCTATCCCACTTCCAATGCTACTAGATTCATTAATTGCCTTCTAGCTACATCATTCAGATTCTAGTGGAAAATAGGATTTCGTGATCAGTATTAAAAATTCTACCCATCTAACATGCGTCTTACATTGACTTCGTTTGCTTTGCTTGTGGTGTCTTCGTTTGGGCAACCTCTAAATGATTTTGATGAAGCTAGTCGTGACTATACTCTTCATGCTGTCAATGGTGTCGATAACTATGGACAAACTCAGTCTAGTTTTACGGTGTTGCAAATTCCTGACATGCATTATACTGGAAATCCAAAGTACCCATGCAATGGGCCACCATTTAATCCATGCTGGGAATCTAATATGACAGACTTTATTAATGAGCTTTTGGATCAAGTAAAACCAAACATTGTTGTATTTACGGGTGATCAAGTTGAAAATACTGGTATCAGACACGTACGTTCTACATTATTCATATCTAACTTTGTATGTAGACTGCTGAAGAAGTCAAAAAAGCCATCGATACTTATTCTACACCAGTAGCCCAGAGACAGATCCCTTGGGCTATGGTATTTGGTAATCATGATGAAGGCGTAAGTTAAATTTTCCTGGCTGCTTTAACAATTGGGTTAGAGCTCATTCACACGAACTCAAATGCTCAATTACATTGCATCTCGTCCTTATGCTTACTCTCAATCCGGCCCCACGAATGTAGATGGCAAAGGCAATTATGAGCTCCAAGTTCAAACTTCAAATGGAAAAACATCTTTTCGTATGTATTTTCTCGACACTGGAGTCAAAGGGTCTATTTCAAAAAAACAAAATGATTATATTCGTCAATTAGCAGCTTCACACAAGAATGAAAATGCACTTGCAGTCATGTTTTATCACATTCCAGTGCCAGAATACATTCTTGGTCCCTCGGAAACAATTACCTACGGACACCAAGGTGAGAAAGTTTCCAATGGACCTCAATCTGGGCTAATGGACACTATTGTTCAAAGTAATTATCACCTCCATGTTTATGCTGCTCATATTGGTGTAGTGGGAGATGTCAAGGCTACCTTTGTTGGACATGATCATTACAATGACTATTGCATCGAGCGACGTGGGGTTCAGCTATGCTATGGTGGTGGTGTTGGCTATGGTAATTTTAATACCGCAATATTTTGTACAAGTCTTTAATAGGTGCCGCGTATGGAAGTTCTTCATTGCCTCGTAGCGCTCGTGTTATTCAGTGGAAGCGCAATTCTACGGATGAAGTGTTGACAACATGGAAGCAAGCCAAAGGAGACTTTTCTATCGAAGAATATCTCCTGTTTAAACGGGGCGTTTAATATGTAATACGCTCATAAATCGTGATTGTTAATTTGTCTACCTTTTCTTAATTCACCATAGCCAATATATTTTGTTTTTGTCAATGCTGTCGTGGGTAGACAATAGAGCAGCATTCCAGTTAACTTGAATCAGAGCAGAGAAAAATGCATATACATTGACAATTAAAAAGGATTATCAGCCATCAACACC
>JNBS01000693.1:0-11344 GCA_002081575.1 Thraustotheca clavata | reverse complement strand
ATGCCTTTCCTGGCACTTTCCCGCATTTTTGTAAACCAATATACCTTTTCACATGTATCTGTTTTTTACCCTTTATAAAACATGATTAATTGTAATGAATTCCACCAAGGGTGAAAGTACTCACGTCCTATCTGCATGTCAGACCTTTTTTGATCAAAATAATATTTTGTACCGTTAACAGTATAAGAAATACGAGGCGTTTTTCCATTGACAAATAAATCAAGAAAATTCGATGGATCCAAAATATTAAGATCGTATAAAGAGCCTGCGTACCAAAAAGTAAGAGTGCCCAATCCAGCAAAGATTACCTGACCACGCTTCAAGAACAATGGTTGGTTTCTTACCCTTGCCTTTGTATTGCCCAGCAAGCCTCATTGGGTAATGCTGCCATTCTCAATGCATGCAGTCAAGTGACTTAGCATTCCTAACAGTAAAATGTATTATCCTGTTGAAATATTTAAGTATAGCAACCTGGAAAACCCCGCTTTTTATCCATTTTAAGTAACTCCCTCAATGTCACGAGATGTAGGTTGTTGTAAGAACTCTGATTCAAACTGCTTTATTATTGCGGCACAAAATCTGTCTCTACACTGGAGAATTGTTGAATTGCTCATCTCAAAATTTTCGTACCGGATGAACCACAAGCTAAATAACAATGTTCAGCCGTAATATTGACTAATGGATGGATTCCTATGCATGATTTTAGCACCAATAGTATAATATATACTGTTTTAGCCTTGCACACCAGCACAACCGACAGGTAGTTCAAAGAAATCATTATCGGCTATAATTTTAAATAAGGATTTGGGCATTCGAAATCGAGTACGACAAGGGTTAACTACACAACCATACCCATGTGAAATGCAGTAACAAATACCAAGAGCTTATTGACATGATGTACATTGATAAGATCTAGCAGGAAGCCCAGCTAGGTGCGGAGCCAAAGCCAATTGCAGCTGAACCTTTTGCAACGATCTGCTTTATGCAGTACAGTAATATCACTTGGAGAAGCTGACTTCTGGCTTGACAGTTTGTGAGGCTGAATTGCCAATACAGCGGCAGGGGTTCAAGTCTTAATAAGCTTAGGTAATTTTTTGGCCTTGTATGAAGTGTGTCTAAAGTTTAATTAAACGCTTGTCTTGTTGCGTTTCACAAATAACAAAATCATGTCTAAACAAGAACACAAGTATCAAAAGCATGTGAACTTCATTATGTATTTAGCGTACTAATACGTTCTCTTTCTCTTTTTATAAATTTTTTGATGTGATTTTCTTCCAGGCTGTAACCATTTCGACGCATCCAGTAGTGTTGGGATATCTTACAGAGCATGAGCATACTACAGTATATAATATAACCATAACATAGCTCTAAATTATTTCGTTGCTTTCTGGCATAAACTCATAATTTCCACAGCCATTAGCCAAAAACATTCTTGTAGTCGTCGTGTATGCCATCCCTTGTTGATGTCTTGGGAATTTAGGTTTGGGTTGATAAAAAAGGTGTCGGCACGGTAGCCAGAGGTAGCGAAAAAATTACATGTGCACGTAGATCTCCAACCAATACTAGTTTCATTGTGACAATGGCTTCTTTCGTTTGTATTCGCAATATATAGTGCACTTGAAGCATGTGAAGCCAATGTATGTGTATAAACTAAAATAGTATTACATATAAAGTAATTGTAAGCAATACTTGTGCTGTAGGCAATGTTGTAATTTGATGCTGAAGCAAGCATCATTTGATCAAATAACAAATAGTATGCAAACCTTGTAATCTTACTTCGAATTTCATTGTCTTGATATTCAAACGAATTGGATACAGCATCAACGTTTGTCCTAGTATATTCCACAAGTGCAAAATAAGTAAGGTCATTAAGCTTGCATTGAAGCAATAGCCGTATGTGGTTAAGACAACGAGCAAAACTCGTAAAGGAAGAAAGCACTTTTTCCAAAGGCGCCATGTAGCTTCAAGTCGATTTGTTGTCTCATTTCTAGCAGTAAAGCAAGTGCTTCGTTTGAACGAAGACCATCTATTGCATGTTAAGACTGGTTTTAACAAGAGGTAATACATGTGGATACAAGAAAGCCAATTCTTTTTCAAATATATGATAAATGGGTGATCTTCGTTCAAAAGGGTCTTTAAAGCAGCAAACGAGTCCCAAAATTCATTACTTGTTTTACTGTAAACACAGTCGTAAAACATATCCCATACTTTTTCTCGTACTTCTTTAGAGTAGATGTATTCATAAAGAGCCTTGTCTTTGATCCACTTCAACGTACGTGCGGAATTGACAAAGCAAGATACGGCATAGTGGGAACTTTTGAACCAATGTTGCTAACTCGGATAGGACTTTGTCAATGATAATGCTTTGAACAAGCTCATAAGTATTAATGTCTTGAAAAGTGAAATCAATAAAGGAAGCAAGCACATTACTGTACATAGGTACACCTATGTATAATTAGCAGTTATTTTGTTTGAATAATATTTGATCCGTTTGGAAGAGATACTAGAAACGCACCGAGCTTGAATCTTTACATATATCCGATTGTTATTAATTTGTTTAACACTTACCGAATGTCATTGGTATTTTTTGTCCAGTCAAACTGGATATTCTGTCCAAATGCTAATAAAAGTCTTTTTGCCATAATGATTTAAAAAAATCCCTTCAATTTGTGTTCCAGACCTTATATACTTGATTTTTTAACCTTCATTGCTGTGCTGTTGAATGACATCTTCAATTGACCTAAAAATAAATAAGAAATTATGTTGTGGTAAATATACAGGTCTGGTTCTGTTTGTCTTCGATCCTTAGCTGCTCTTCGCTTCATATTCTTCAGCTATTGTCCTGTCCTCTCAAATTCACCAGCTTCTTGCATCGCAATATGATGCGCAAGTTTTCCATTGACATCACACTTTGCCAGTATATCGAGTACTGGTTTCACAACAGGATACAATTTTTTCGTATTTGTTCTTCTTATTACTTCATACATAAAGTGCTTTTCATGGCTGTGATGTATATTCTACTAAAAAATTAATATATACAGCCATAGCTCCTTACTTGAGTAGATACAATTAATTTCCATGTATTACTTTCGATGCATTTAGTTGCAATTAATGTGAACTGAGCCTCACATGCAGTATAAAACGAGGCTCTTTCCTCTCGTACTCGGTCTGACTCTGAAATATTTCTCGGTTTAACACAATGTCTGCAAATTAATCTTGTTGTATGTTAGAATTCTTTTTATAAGTGTACTCACAATAGGAACTTGTACTTAAGTGATAAAGGAATGCCATGAGGATCATTGACTTTTATGGGTATCGACGTTTGTGTAGAGAACGTTTGCTTCGTTTCCATGCAATATTGATCAAGAGAGACGTTAAAGTGGTTCCAGTCAGAAAAAGCCTTCCCGCACCACGAACTTGCACACCATATATCCATAGGTTCGATACGTAAGGGTTGTTTAATTAATAATGAAAGGGAATGCCACGGTCGTCACTTGGTTTATGCTCACATGGCAGTTTGTGCAGTTAACCTTACCCATCGAGTACGAAACACATCGTTGTTATATACAGGCGTTGACCCTCAATAGTGCCTGAGGAACCTTATATGTGCATCACGGAAGTTTGAAAGATTGGTTTTCGCCTAACCGAGACCCACTACGGCCACGACAGATGATAATCTTCGAAACCCATTCATCGGAATCGGATTCCATTGTTGCACCTTAACCAGCAACGATTTGTTACAATATTCGTATTGGTGAGATGAATACTGGATAATAAACTAAAAATTGTTTTTCATGTGTTTTTCAATTTAGTCTCAGATTAATTTTAGTTGTGTTAGTGGAAATGTTTTTAATGAAATAATTACTTGGCATCAGTACAAACTAAGAAGAAGAAAGACAGAAAGTGGTGACAATCGCCAATAAATCTTCATTACGCTTGTGTCAGGGATTTCTTTTGTACGAATCGAATGTTGATCAATGGCTTGAGTACGCCCTACAAGTTTGCCAGATTAATTTTGTTGATGATCCGATATTTCCTGCAATCAAAATTCAAACTTAAAATTTCCAAGACAAATAAATGCTCTGCCAATTCAATTAAGCTGGGAATTGCAGTGAACGAGACTGGTGTTATTACCTTGCTCGAACGAATTGTTTTTGCCATGCTTAGTGATGATGATTTTATGTCTACAATAGAACATATTATGATGAAGCCATGGTTTTAAAACACTCATTTTACCACGCATACCTTTCGCCACAGTTTCGCACAATTTAAGTTTTTTAACGAAGATCCGGTCCAACGATGGTCTCTTGAAACGTTAAACTGGTGGGGTGGATGGTCAGACGGTGGTCAAATTTATGTCATTATGAAATACCTATTGGATTCTGTATATCAAGTAAGTGAAGAGCTTTTATCCGATGCGAAATGCTTCGCAGGTTGGTGCTTTGACAGACCTCGGACTCATTGTAAAGAAGCAGGTTGATGACGCTGCGAATAATTTAAGCCATAACTTATCTCAGTATGCAGATTGCTTATCTCAAGTCAAGCATTTAGAAGTTGACCAAGCAGACATTAAACAAACTAATAATGCCGAAGAAGCTGGTATTATGAAATTATCCATTCCGCCACCGAGCACAACATGGCAAGACACTCCTCTTACTAATATATTGAATCAACCGATAAGCAGTGTATCGCCTTTTCGTGAATTTAGTCGCAAAGCAGAAATTAAAACTGCAAGAAACGCACCAAGGTATCAATTTGTCGCCTCATTGGTGAAATCATGTAATGCAGCCTACGAATTTTTTGTTGGAATGCCAGTGGAAATATCAAATATATCCCAATATTTTTTAGGCTCTTCTTCGGCATGTCAGTGGTGATCAATCTTGTGATCGTCTACAAATTGTTCAGGTTGAAAAGCTTCGGAATTTTTTTGTTGTGCCGAATCGAGACCATAGAACGGTCCTTGCTTGACCTTGTTGATGAAATTAATAAAAGAATCAAATAAGATATCCCCGAAATTCGATTTCCCTTCAACAACAATATTTTTTTCAGTCGTATGAATTTTCTGTAAAACCCCTATATGTATATGAGTAGTCGTCAAAGGGAAAAAATGTACATGTTTGATGGGTGATTTGGCAACGTCTCGAAAGAACACAAATGTTCCATCAGCCTAACTTTTTTATTCGTGTAGTATTTTGTAGCAGTGGGCATTACAACCTATAATGTCAGTAATATTATAGCATAAATCAGCAAAAGTAAGTAAAGTGATACGCTGATATTGTTGTAAGGCATGCCGAGTTAGTCCGTGCAGTTTATATTGTCATTGACAAAGTAGTGGTATGGGCATTGTTATATCAGTTCATATTCTCATACTCGGTATTGTCCTGGTCATAGTAGCTGGTTTGGTATTGTCATTGACAGAGTAATTCATATTGTCATTGTCATAGCAGTTCGTATTGCAATTGTCTATCCTACATTATTCTCTAAAAAATGTTTTGTCCATCGAAGTGTCCATCCTTCTAACTTGATTTTTTCATTCAATATTAAAATAAATTACTTCAATATTTGTATGCATTATTTAATATGTAATAAATTTATTGGTGTGTTTTTTCGCGATGGACACGCCCATCGCTTCAATTGTACAAAGAATAATCTACCTCTTTAATCCAATGTAGAATTTCTAAAAGATATATAAGATATTATGATTATCGTGACAAATGGTGTGTAAGGGGCAAGCGAAGACATTATCAATTTCAATTCAAGGTTCTAGTCGTTGAAATGCTGAAAACCAGCACCTATGCCGAGGTGCATATAAAAACAAAAGTAAATGTCATTAGGTGCATCTCAAGACCTGAAGAGTTTAAATTGTACCGCGAAGAAGGTGGTGGAAGACGATAAGCTATCCCAAACATTGAGGTAGCTCTTACTACCACAAGAATCTAATGATCACAGAAACTATCGAATTATTTAAAGTATATTCGCCAAGAGCGAAAACCAATTAATTCCTTAAAAATAATCGAAATAAACATCTTGGTACTCATGGTACTGGGATACATGCGCTCCCGTCGAACATTGTGTCTCGCCATTAACACCTTTGCCAGCGTACTGCAAAATGTTTATGATACCGGTGGCGACGTGTCTTTGGCGGCGCGCTATCTTTCTGCTATGAAACTTACTAAAGCTAAAGATAAATTTTGTAAACACTACTGCGAAAAATATCAAGATAGTAATATGAATATATCGCAAATATTGATGATATGGGAGGCTTACTCCTAGCTGTTCGCCGAGATGGTTTCTCAATTACTGTATTTGTTTTTAAAGTAAATTGCTATTAATGTTTATTATTAAGGGGAAACTTGGAGGAATAATCAAATCTAATGAACTTTGCACCAATCCAAGTGATCTCTACTATCAAGTCAAGATGAAGCATGGATGGACGAAGTGATGTGGAAAATCGTACTTAAAATAAGTTATTAGGTACCACTATAGTGCTTATGTTTTCTAGGGTTATGTAGACCAGTAATTAATGAGCTTAATGCAATTATAATTAATGGTTCGAAGTGCCAAGTTTCGCATGCAAGGCGATATGTGATTTGAAAATGAGCTAAGATCAAATCTTGTTGTGTGTATCAGTCCTGATTTCATTGTCATTGGAACTCTTAAACCTAAAATACGCAATATGTCGTTTAATAATCATAGTGTCTACATTAAGGTCACAGAAAAGAGTAGTGCCTATATACGACGAGATATAGAAGCTTGGGAGTCCATGTCGACCGAATGCATTAAATCAGCGTTTAAAAAGGCAATTCCTTCGCCAAATTCCAGCCTCTAGTTTATTAATGTTTCCCGTAATAAACATTCATTTACATTTCATGTGGAATAGTTGCAGGCTTATTGTGACGATCCACTCTTGATTGATTATATAATAAGATACAGGAAATTTATTATGCCAGAACATAGGTCAACGCATCCTCCATTGTACTACCCCCTTGTATTTCCTCCTCAATTGTAATTAAAGCTGTCCGAAATCACAAATGATTTCCTTCGCAGGAATAGGGTTACCACACGAATTGACCAAGCATTGAAAATTGTTTAGCAATTACAATATGTGTCATAGTAGTTATTTGGCAAAGTACATAAAACACAGGTATATACAATGAAGTGCCTGTATCATAAACCATCAATACAAGGCTTTGTTTAAACCCAACTTGAGTGCAGCGAAACGTAGCGTCGATAAAAAGTGTAAGGTTTTTATAATAGAGCAATGATTTTAATGTGGGATGAGCTCACTCAACGTTCCTCAGCCAGACATAGGTTAAGTTGCCCGTGCATAATTGAATTGAAAAAAGTTCAAGTGTGAGTTATTGACGTTTACAATCGAATGGGAATTTTCTGCTGTAAAGTGTTCTGAGTTTGTATTCTTCTGATGAATGACCATATTTTCAATAAAAAGACAGCATAAGAAACAAATAGCTAAAGCCATTACCATCATAATTTAATATTCTATAAAATAGCAGAGAATACACTGACTATCCCAGTGAACGCTTACCAGAAACCTTTGCATAAACGAGTTGATCTTCACCTGCAAATTTAATAACGAATTGGTTATACATTGTGAGTGATAATGCTTAGTTTGATCATAAACCTTGATAAATCTCCTTGGCGTCATCGAATCCTTTTGGAACAGGAACATGATTTGACTTGTATTAGCCACCGAGTACATGCCCGTATACAGACAATATAGTATGCTTCACATTCCAGATCGGGAATTTGGTAAAGGCTTCATAGTCGAATTTTGTTCAGTTGGTTTCTCCATTATCTGCGATGTCCATTTAGTGTTATCCAATCTTCTATCATGTTCAGGCCACTTTTGTAGCATGCCCTAGTGCTACTCGAAATACGATTATTGCGGAGGCCTTCGGTGGAAACTTTACTTCTAATACGAGCTTAGAATTATAGTTGTAGCGTGATGCAAAGTTTGCGAAAAGATTGTAAATTGTTCTGGTATGAGTCATATGCCTGTGTTTGGTGAACAGGAAGCTCCTTAATGCCAAGTAGGTAACTTCTAGGAACTTGGGTGACAAAGTGATGAAGGGCTAGAGGGGGTGGGCCAAGCATGTTTAACGCCACCAAGATTACGTTGAACAAGCTTCTTTGGCTAAATGTCAATGGGGAGGTACTAATTATGTATCTACTAATACTAATATTGCCTACACAAGAGGCTCATCCCAGTTCCAAATGCCAGAGTAGTTTCTACTACGACTTGGACGACATTGATTGAACGTATTGCTGTAGGATTTGTGGAAATACTTGAGGTTTTGCATGTGGTCACATCAAAATCGAGTAAGCCACGGAAAGTGTACCAGTCGTAGGCCTTAGAGGTACGAGAGGCATGTCACGGACATTACTCAGGTAAACAGGGTAATGAAATGGAAGGAATCGAGGATAGTTTTGTCCAATAATATGTTAACTGCAGTTTTTATATTCGATAACACTCCTCAAAAATACCAATAACCATGAATATGGCATTATTGACATGATAAATAGAATTAGGAGGGGGTTTACCCACACAAACAACTAAGTATCCCACATCATGCATACATGTTTTAGTTTTTAAATTTCTACTACATCAGGTACAGCTTTATCAAAGGAGGACACAACAGAGGATTCCTGGATCTTGGTCCATACCTTAATAGTATGCATATCCATCATCATTCTCTTCTCTTGAGCAGTGAAATGCTTCTTCTCTACAAACCATTCCTTTCAACAAAACGATTTGAAAGCTCCCATGATACCAACGTCAAGAGGTTGCAGTACGCAGGTCGAATTAAGAGGAAGGCATGCAACGGACACTGAAGCGTTGAGTTCATTCTCTACGATTCGAGTTGCATTTGCGTATATATGGGATTGCAAGTTGTCTAATAAAAACACAGACGGACCTTCAATCTCATACTTGATTACCACCCAATCGTCCATATATGCCTTAGCTTGAACAGCATAGATAGGTCCCACAGGGTAGGTAGGTAGCTCAGATTGCTCGATATCTCCTCCAGGCTCGTCATGGACAATTATGAGAGGTGGCAATTTTCGCCCTATCTTTTGATTAGAGTAACAATGCTTATTATCGTACCATCAACTCGAATTCAACGACAACTGAAATCTTGTTGGAATGCTTTTCACTATGCTTGACGCGTGCCATACCACCTCGACTAGCCCGCGTTCTTCTGGGTGGCATGTCGTAGTACACAGGGGTCTCATCAACGTTGGATAACAACCACCCTCTTCCCAGAATTCCTTGAGTATTTTTCTCTTGTACTTGCTGAATCGGGCCGGAATAGTTTGGTACCTGAAATGTAAAGTCATAATGATCAGCAAATCTTCTGCACCATTGTAATAATAACGTTGTTGTCATCACAAGTGTCGCCATATTTTTGATTAAGCTACCGTGGCTGCTTCATTGATATCCACTTAGCCATTGTCGATGACGTTAAGTATTCCTTATCATCACGAGTACCATGTATAACATGTCGGATTGAAAAGGGACATCTTGTCTTGGGGATCGTTTGTATAGTGTACAATGGTTATCATTTCCTTTTGATTCGAAGTATTCATTGATTCGTTTACCCCAAATGAGTAAGGTTGTCTTGGGGACACATTTTCCTTGCAACATTCAGTTATGTTTGCCGTCGAAGGTACTTGCTTGTATTCGATCAGTATTGCCTTGATATCACGCACTCTATACTTGTTGTTCCTTGACTAGCCATTTGAATTGTTGGCATATTTCAATTTTTGAATTCGCGCTGAAACAAATTGAACCAATAGAAATTCGCGATTTCGAAAATATTAGCCAATCATATTCAAGTATTTTACAAGGTTATGGTTGGCCAAAATTGTTAATTTTTATCGAATGGAAGGTATTTACTTTTACTATTTTTATCCAATAAAAGAATTCCTATGGAAGATGGTGTGACTGGTGGAAATTGCTCTCTATATTATTATTCATCCTTTTGCAAAAAATTAATAATATTTATTAAGTACCACTTTGGTCCAATTCACATAAGGTTATCTGTATACTCCAAAAATGATTCTTTTCCGATGTCCAAATTGTATGGCAATTTCTGGCTTTATCAATTAAAATTATGTTACCTCTTGTTTCTATTATTTTCTAATAAATATAAAATATTGAAGCGCCATAGCTCTTGTTGAATCAAACGTAGTTTCTTTGCGCAGTACCACTTGCCAATATAAAGTGTTCACTACTGTAATATGTCCACTGTCTCAGAATGATTCACCGAACGTAACGTTGAAGATGTACAGGAAAATTAATATGAAAATATGTATGGATGGAACCACAATTTGAATATGATTTACGTATTTTTATAAAAATTAAATTCCCACGACCATACCCGTCATGAGGTCATGTCATATCCCACAATTGTAGTAGATTGCTTCAGTCCACAGCTTCGCCACAAAAAACTCCAAAACACACAAAGAGGTAACATGTGTGTAGATACTTACAACACAAACCAGAGAATATGTTTCATTCTCTCGCACGCGCTCCATTTGTCACGACCATAGGAGCGTGAGAAAATCGCTAAGTCAAATGAGCGCACCACATGATCATGTCAGCCAATAGAAATGTGGTTGTTAGGAAATTGAATAGCGTTGACAACGCAGTGGAATATAAATACAGTATAACATTAATACACTGGTAAGACAGTGGATACTGAAACACAAAACGTGAAGGGCACCAAGTAATCAAATAATTATTATGCCCAAAAAATTTGAAATGTACGAAAGTGTTAAGAGTCAAGTACTTATAAAATGAGATCTGGTATTTCGTATTTATGAATCAAAAGCGTTGATTTTACAAACTTTGTATTTCATTGCTCCATATACGCAAGTCAAAATAGTGCATTTCACAAACTTTGTATTTGATTTCTTGACAGTCACAAATCAATTGTGTTCATTTTACAAACTTTGTATGTCACGGCATCATATTCACAAATCAAATTAGTTCATTTTACGAACTTTGTATTTAAGTCACAAATCAAATGAGGCTATGCTTTATATTAAATCACTATTTAGAAATGAAAGATTATGTTATAGTAGCTCAGATAGCTTATATTAGAGAGAACTTTCATGAAATTAGGCGCCAAAGGCACATTTGGATGGATGGCGAGCGGTATTACAAAGATGATGTTGTGTAAATGGTGAGGATGATGTGCTTTCGTGTTCGACAGTACTAGTTCTAACTATGGCTGGAGGAAAAGACCTTACTGAGGCCGAACGTCATGCTGTGATAAATTCTCTCTTACATGCCGCTTGCAACTACAAACTACCACGA
>JNBS01000692.1:0-25793 GCA_002081575.1 Thraustotheca clavata | reverse complement strand
AAACTTTTTCTTCTTCTTAAGTTTAATCACAACATCGATTCAAATGATTCAACAATTTAGAATAAATTTATTCTGCATATGAACGACATGAGTTTGAAGGACATAGCTTGAAATTCTTCGTTTAAAAATACGTCTCATTCACTTAAATTCTTACTTATAGTCTTGGCTCCACGCGTATCATCGCTATAAGCACAACAAAAGAAATTTTTCTATAGCTAAATTACATTCAAATGGAAGTTGCCTACATAAATCTCGTGCTTTTTGCTACAAATTCTCAAATGACAAGATATCATATTTTAATCCAATCAAATAACAAAATATATCAAAAATATCCAATCAGATCACATGAGATTTCAGCGAATCATCAGTCGAATCGCCATTCATTGGTTAAACTAAATATGGTAAATTTGGCAATTTGAAGTAAATGATTAGCTTTTGAACTTAAGTAAACAAGTTGCTCGAAGAGCATGAATATAAAGACTTTCCAGGCATAACTAATGCTCTAGTTTGGTTTAATGCTATATGTAAGCTTATTAGCTGTATGACACAGATTGTAGTGATGAGATGCTTTTAGTAGCCAATTGTGGCTGCATGTAGTGATGGGGGTTGGCACAGTTGGGTTTTTTCATCGGTTTTTTGGTTTTATTAAAAAAAGCCTCACAGGTTAAAGTTTTGGAAAATGGTATTTTTCCATTTTTAGCATCAACAACATGACGATTGGCAAGCTTCACACACCTCCGATGACGGGATTTTGTGTCCAGTCGCAAGCAAAATGAGTCTACAACAGCTTATCTTAGCAAATATGGGCCATTTCTAATAGATTTATAATGGGTCAGAAGTAAAACTCTGGTACCGACCAACCCGACAAATTTGCCAAGTCGATGAGTCGTATAATGAAAATGAATAATTAAATAAATTTGAATAAAAATTAAAAATAAAAATAAAAACCATGGTTTTATACCTTAAATCGGGTTTTAGCTAACCCTGGACGAACTTATATCTCTCCTCTACTGCAGAACCCTGTGTAAAAATGGCTAATTTCTGTGTATGGGGTGTGGAAATGATTGAATATGTTACGTTAATGAATTGGGAATACTTTGTGTAGTGTACTGGAAACATATAATCGTATTGGGAATTTATTGAGTGACTCGCTATAAGATCAAGATGAAAACGTACAGATTATCCTTGACATATACAGTTAGTGCAGAGCTATCTTATTAGAATGTTTAAGATATTTCATTCCATCTCCTATATGCAGCGCTATTCGTAGTGGAGATATGATGACTCATGAACTTCCACTGTGGACAACCTAAGCATGCTACCACGTATCTAATTTTATGATATTGCAAAGAATTCTTACATAAATGTTTAAGATATCAATGTATTGCAATCTTGTTGACGTGGGCTAAAAGAATTGGATATATATATGATGATTCATGTATTTTTGGCAAGCAAGTACAGACTGTTATGGAATAATATGACGCCACTAGTGCACACTTGCAAGCTAATTAAAGTATTATAGTAGATAAATGAAGAATTGGATATCGAAATCAATCAAGTTACTCGAGTAGTGTCAAGGTTATCGAGCTAATACTTTTAAAATGTCAAAGAGTTTTATATGACTCGAAATCAGTGCATATCATACATTCACAGAAGATTTTGAAGAAACGAAATGCAATCAGACATGTTTAGCCAACTTTTGAATCTTCGAACAGAAATACAGTATTTGTCAAACATAACACTGATGTATACGTTGTTTGACCTTACATTAGTATACAGTGACTACACAATCATACGCACAGTTCGGGATACACATAAAAACAAGTACGGTACTCAATGTCTAGTCTTGCTCTGATGACAACTTGTTTATTTTGGATTACTTCACTGCATAATCGATACAAGATCATGTATTATTGTAAAAGCACATTTTGAAGTAGCTAGCATATTGTAAGCAAGTGGTGTAAAGATTAACTTGTCAAATTTAAGTAGTAGTTTATTTTAATGCAGAGTTTTTTGTTAAGTTTTTGATTATCTTTCATATCTCTTTGTGTCGTTAATCTATGAATGAAAGTTATAAATTAGAATGATTTATGCAATTAAAGGAATCGGGTCTTGTTAGTTTTTAGTCTAATGTTAGACTCAGTTGAAAAATTAATACTATGTTGCAATTATAGACAAATTACTAAAGACGAAAACATTAGTGGAAGCTAATGCTTGTGCTTGGTGACAATTGTATTGTGAACAGAAAAAACAATATTTCTACAAAATGCAAGTATCAGATGAAAAATGTAAAATCCATATTATAATAGTTAACAATCATATCTCCTTTTGTGTGAAGATGTTTGAGATTAAAACCAAGTATAAAAGGATTATCTACTTTGATACTAAGATTATATCAACAAAATGTTCAGTTAAGATTGTTGTCAATATTGCGTTAAACACATATCTTCTCGATTTCGAAAATTAAATTTAGGAATAAAAATACCTACAAATTTCAATATAGATAAGAATATTTTATTTTTAAAAAAGAGACCACCATTCTCTTGAGTCATTCTTGCTTGGAGAGGAAAATGAGCGAAGATGCGTTAACAAGGTATAGAGATGGAATATATTGATAAATCTAATGAATTCAGCAGCTTCATGGCAATTACAGGGGCTGATGCTAGTACAGCTCAGCAATACCTTGAAATTACGGCATGGAATATGGAAGAAGCATTGAATTTGTTCATGGAAAGTGGGGGCAGTGGCGGTGCATCCTCCCAAGCAGGGGCTACAAGCACAACAGGTTTTGGAGACCAAGAAGTACGTGCACCAGATCCATCGAAGCGACAAAGACTTGTTGGAGGTGATGGCTTTGATTCTCCACGTGTGTATCCAGCCCCTCAATTCTTTAATCGGCCAGTGAATGTATCGCATTATAATGATTTTACCTCAAGTGCTCTGAATCCAAATGGATTGCTTCATCAAGATTTTGTGCAAGACAGCATTGCTTTATTGAATCAACAAATGAACTCGTCTCGTCAAAATGATGATGGAGGTTTGTGTCTTTAGTAATTTGTACCATGACAATTTCATGTAGAGCGTTCTACTCGACGTGATCCACAAAATTTATCGCAACTTTTCCAGCCTCCTACTAGACTCATGTTTCACGGAACTTTTGTAGACGTAAGCTGTATATTGGGTTGTCTTTTAAATCTGGTATAGGCACGACGTAGTGCAAAAGATCAAAAGAAATGGTTACTTGTCAATATTCAAGATGAGACGATTTTTGCTAGTCTAATGCTAAACCGTGATACTTGGAGTGATGATTTGGTTCAAAATTTGGTGGAAAGTAGCTTTATTTTTTGGCAGGTATATTTGTTCGTCTTGCAAAGTGGAATCTAATGCATGTAGAGTCCTATCAACAATGAACATGGCAAGAAATTTTGCACTTTATATCAAATTGAAGCTGATCTACTACCGATTGTGTGTATTCTTGATCCAAGGACAGGGCAAAAGCTTGTCGAGTGGTATAACTTTATGGAACCATCGCAAATGACCGAAAAATGTATCAATGATGGCATTTTCTTTCAAATCTCATTGCTTTTTCTTTAGTGTCAGATTTTTGCTGCTTAAATTCAATGGATGGTGCACCTATAATGCCTCCAAGACCGGTAATCAACAGATTAAGATATTGGTGATGATGTACTAGCTATTAGGCCTCAGCTCCTCCACAAAAGAGTCTTGTCGATGCTTCGGAAGAAGAACAGTTAGCTGCTGCAATAGCTGCGTCGTTGCAACAAGATGATGATAGTGATATGGAAGACTGTGTTGAAATTGAAGAAAAACCTGTTGTAGTACCTCCACCAGCACCTGTTCCAGTTGTCTTGGAACCCTTACCTGAAGAACCTTCGGGTATATTTTATGAGCAATGAATTGCGCCTAAAACCATGTAGATGGTCCTATGGTCACTCGAATTCAAATCCGAACCACATCTGGCACAAGATTAATGCGACGCTTTCATAAAGCTGATCCTGTGTCACTTCTCTTTCGGTTTGTTCAACACGAGGTATGATTATTCGAATGCCAACACCAAGATAATATAAATCTTGTAGATCCCAGAGGCTCAAAGCCGTGACTTTGAACTCCGTACATCGTATCCACCCAAAGCTATTGATGCCCAAGCTCCAATGACTTTAAGTGATGCCAAGCTTGAAAATGCTTCTTTGATGATGCAGTGGAAGTAGTAGATTTCATATTTTAACGAAAACTACAACACTTATCTGTAAAGATGGATGGGAAAGTTTTCAGTAATCATATATCCATCTTCAAAGAGCACAACAACATTGACTTCAAATTGCACTTTGAATCCTACAATCATGTCAGGATTATTCATTCAGATTGAAGTACCAGGTGTAAGCATAGAAGGACATGTAAATAATCGTGGAAAGATCATATAAATTGGAATCGCTACTTGTCGACAGACATCACCCCATCCAATTTGAACATTTTGAATTTCCGTAGCTACATCTCAATCATTATCATCACTCAAATATACTCTGACCATCTCTTGCAATGCTTTCTGCATGAACTATAGCAATCAATTATAAGTTTTTCTACACATAATTCGAGTATTGTACCAACGCTTTCAACACGAATGAGTTGCAATTCAATGCTTTTTAATGGTGTCGAGGCACTTTCGATCGTAATTTCTCCTGTAAATGGCATGTTCACTGGGCAATTCGTTCGATGTACTCTTCCTGTAATATAAAAGGCAGGAACATTTTTCATCGAGCTCTACATACACATATATATTCTCTTCTTCATCATTAAAGAATCACCCGAATGTTTTCAATTTTTTCTGGTGTAATGACAAAGTCTTCTGGAGCATCAGGCAGAGCTTCGAGCAAAGGTACTTGTACAATAAACTCCACATTTGCATGTAAATTTTTCTTCATCAAACCTCGTACACAATCACAGACAATCTCGTACTTGACACTAACATATACGCCATGGTACGTCTCAACAAGGCCTTGGTTCTTATCAATTCCAAGCAATTCAAACTCAAATGGTAGCTTAGAAATACCAACAGGCACACGTCCAGGGCCTGCAATCGTAATATGAAAGTACACAAGGTCCATGGGTGCTACAGTGTTGTAGAATGCATCAAGCAACCCAACGCTTTTGGCACTAAGCTGTAGCTTGGCAGTGCCTTGGACTCGCATACTTAATCCTTGATGTGAGAAAGCATTAGTGGCATTGACGATCACATGGCCACGTACAAGCTCCTAGAGACTATAAGGACGCATAGATGCAATCGAAATAAGCGTACGTGGGGCCGATATACGCGATCGATGCGATCGAGAACAATGTCGATGGTTGACATGAGAAAGATCGCACTATCAATTCTTACGGGATGAACGCACAAAGACGTAGTGACGAAGAGATCGAAATGGATGAAGAAGAAGACGAAGAAGTGGAGCAGAACGTATCGTTTAAAGAGCGTCTATGGGAATACCTCTTTCGTAATGTACATAGGTACGATAAGAACGTGAAAGGGGAAAGAAATTAGCTTTATAGGGCTGTGGATGAACTCTATTGCATGTGTGAGCTTGAAAGTCTTCCTACACGATGTGAAGAAGCTGCTAGAGTGTTGCAAGGATGCCAGGAAGACTTTATTAAGGTAAAGAGACAAGAATGAGTGAAGAAATGATGATTTGGATGTAGTTGATGGAGTTGATTCAAATGCAAACGAAGAGCTCGACGCAGAAACAAAAGAGTTTGGCATGGGAAGTGAAGAAGGGAAGTAATACAGATAAACCAACAGTAGCAAAAGCATTGGAGCACATGGCCAAACAGACAAATCAATCTTCCCTTGCAATTAGCACGGGAGATGAACATGGAACAGATTCTTTGTAGAAAAATGAGATGGAAGGTGATTAATGATCAAGTGAATAGAACACCTACGCCATCGCCAAAGCCAAAACATCACTTAAAGTTGAGTTTACCAAGGAAACCAAAGAGATCGCCATCAGAGACAAAACTATTATCTGAACAACGACTTGATACGGTGAATGCAAACAAACATGCCATTGAATCAGCCAGGGTAAGGAATGCATGAATATGCTCAAATGATTGTGTATTGTAGCTATCTCGTATTCGTTTAGCTGCAGAGAGAATGCAGCATGTAACTTCGCGAAATGCTTCTTCAAGAAAGAAACAAGAGGTATTGAAGGATTCTTTACATGGTTATAATAAATTAAATGTAGCAACGAATGTGGGCCAAGTTGGATCGAGCAGATCGATTGAAAGAAGCTCATTTACGTTGGATTGTGCGTAAAGCTGGTTTAGAAAATACTAAAGTTGACGAAATTAACTTTATTCAAAACATGATGCATCAAGATCGCAAAATTGAAGTATTACTTTGGTATGTAGCATGAGTTGATGATATCTTGTAGTTGCAACAACGTTTGGAACATGTTGCTTCACGCCGAGAGAATGTGCTGGATGAAATCAAGAAAAAAGCTAGTTCCAAAGTAGTTTTTTTACTGTTTATGATGAACTGTCATTTGTCATGTAGGCTGAAAGCATTCGAGCTGCTGCAAAAGCCAAAGAAGCTTCATTAACCAAGAAATTGCATGAAATTCAACGTCGACATGAAGGAGTAATGGCACGCAGATTATCATACCAACAAGCTAAGAAAGAACCAAGTCGTGGCAGTGCAACACCAAGGAAGCATGAGACGATGGAACAGCATTTAGTTTCTCTTGAGGCTAGCATGGAACGAACAATGAACAAGAACGCTCAGCGACTTCGAGATAGAATCAAATCACAAACAAAGTCCAAGTATCAAGATCCTTTCAAGTTTCCAAGGAACTCACCCGTGGCATTATCAAATCAGCTTGAAAATCTCCTACAACAGCTTGGTGAGATGAACTTGGCACGTGTAACTTGTCTTGATGAGGTAATTACAACATTTGTTAGGTGACAATGGATAAATCATTGATGGAATTGGGAAGATTTGTCCAATCCAAGCTACCAACACCAGAAGGAGAACTCGTTGTGCACTTATTTCGCAAATATCAAGGGCTTTCTATCTTGGTCCGAGCTCTTGTGCAAATGCAACGTGCTGCTACATTGCCAAATCCTCAAGAATCACATTGCTCATACACAGAGACGATGGGACAAGGTTTGATGCTTTTAATAACTGTGTGCAGCGGAATTCGAATCAATATTGAATACCTCATGGCAGAAAACCTTGTTTTGCCTGTGGTAGACATTCTTCGTTGGGCATTATGCGATGAAAGCGACTCTCGTCAACCAGTTTTACTATGGGCGTTTCCTGCAGTTGCTATGTCACTAACATGTCCATCTTCGCCCAAAATGGAAACCCTTCGACAAGACTTGATTCGGTAGAGTATCTATAAAGCATCCTTCCTTCACATGTTGTAGCTACATCCTCAATATTGGTTTGTTCTTTCGGATTATTGACAAGTTTGGTCATGCTACTTTATACCAACACGGTCAAGTTTTGGACGGGGAAGAGAACGAAACCTTTCGTCTTCTCGTATCTTGTGTGCACTTCTTAACGACGCTAACAACCACGTACACCAAGACAATTGCAGTATCAATGGCCGATCTTCGTCTCCCTCTTGCCAAACTTTTTCGCAGCACTGGGCTCATTGGCATCGTATCTTCATTGCTCTCATGGTTTCCAATCCACGTCTTTTACGACTGCAACAATGCTGCTTCCACAGGCCCAATAAAGCCATGTTACGTCTCATTTGCTACGCTTCTTCTCCATGCGCTCAACAACATTGCACGTTTAGATCTCGTGTGGTTTCAATCAACTCTTGGATCTCCCCACAACCAGCCTCCCTTCCTTCATCTCGTCTCAAGCGTCTTGACCAAATATGCACTTCAACACAGCTCAGATCTAGACGACCTCATGCTTCAATTGCTCACACTCGTCGGTCTTTATGCGTTGCAGCATCCTTCGCATCAACAAACACTTCGTTGGGGTCACATCAACACAATTCAACGTCTAACCAACCTCCCGTTCATTTTCTTTTGCGATTCGCGGTATATCCTGTCATTCTCTTTCTCTTCTCATGTTTTATAGCTATAAGGACGCGCTTTTCCCGACTCTCGTGGCCATTTGCGTTGGAGATGATGAAAACATGACGATCCTTGAACGAGACGTTTCCTCAACACTTCTCGCAGCATATGTACGCAAATTACAGACCCTACAGACCGCTACAGAAGCTAGAGCAGAGCAACAACGACATGTACAGACAGAAGCGTGGTTTAGCGTAGCTGAACGCTTCCCTGTGGAGCTTTGGGAACTGATGTTAGCGGTGCTTGATGCTCAACTTTGGCGCGGCGAGCGCTGATTGGCCGAAGCGTGGCGTGCGCTGATTGGCGAAGCATGGCGGGAAAATTGAGTGCGTCAGTTGCGAATTTGCGTTGACGGGAGCAAGTGAAGATGTCCAAGCAAGCTGAGATTGACGGTACGTGCGTGTCAAGAGAAGAGACAAGTAAAGAGAATGTAGAGTTTATTAAGGTGTGCTATGAACTCAAGGAGGAGATTTTGGCGACAATGAAGAACAAGTACTCGATGCCAGAAGAAGCGTTGCAATGGGTCAACGAGGTAAGGCAGGCAGATCTTGGAGGATAAGACTAAAGAAATCGTAGATGGTCGATTACAATTGTATTGGAGGCAAGTTGAACCGAGGAATTAGTGTCATTCATTGGTAAGATAAGAATATGGAGAAGGAAAAGTGACAATGTGTTGGATAGTGCTGAAGCACTTGCCCAAGGTCCTTTGACACCAGAAGCTCGCAAAAAAGCTGCTATCTTGGGATGGTGCATTGAATGGCTTCAAGCATTTTTCTTGGTTGCTGATGATGTCATGGATGAATCGATTACTCGACGTGGACAACCTTGCTGGTACCGCATTCCAAAAGTTAAACAAATTGCTATCAATGATGCTTTTTTGCTTGAATCGTTTGTGTACCAAATTTTGAAGACCCATTTCCGATCGGAAAGCTACTATCTTGACCTTGTTGAAACTTTCCAAGAAGTATAAATTACTTCAATTTATATGATCTTATTTCAACTGGATAGGTTATCTGGCAAACTGAACTTGGACAACTTTTAGACTTGACGTCGCAACCACTTGATGGTCCAACCAACTTGGATCGCTTCACAATTGAACGTCATCAAAAGATTGTTGTGTTCAAGACGGCGTATTACACCTTTTACTTGTCTGCTGCTTCGGCCATGTTTTTGAGGTACTTAAAGCCTCGATATACAAAACTAACATTCAAATTAGTGGAGTGAAGGATCCTGCTAGTTACAAACTTGCTCAAGAAATTTGCGTCAAGATTGGCGAATACTTCCAAGTGCAAGATGATTACCTCGACTGCTACGCTGACCCTAAGGTCCTTGGCAAGGTTCGCGATCTTCCGGCAGTTTGTAAAATTTATTATTTGATTAGATTGGTACCGATATCCAAGACAACAAGTGCAGTTGGTTGGTTGTCCAAGCCTTGTCTCGTGCCACTCCTGAACAACGTGCTGTCATCAAAGAGCACTATGGCAAAAACAACGAAGCGTCGATTGCTATCATCAAGAAGCTCTACGTCACCTTGGACTTAGAAAGTGTCTACCGCAAGTACGAAAACGATAGTTACGACGAACTCTGCAAATTGATTGCTGACGTCAAGAACATGCCTGCTACTGTCTTCCACATGCTCCTCAGCAAAATTTACAAGCGCAAGATGTAAATTTTCCCGTCGTGCTGACTTTAGTTGCCCGTTAAATCGGTAATTTTGTGTCTATACCGACTGTATTTGTTTCATTAATCATTCTACCTTTGCATAAGCATATCTACGAAGTCTAATAGTAACTTTCTACTACCTAATTTCGTAGATATACTGTCAGCAAGGAGAAATGCAGTAGACCGTTGACGTTTGTAGCTTAAAATGCTACCTAAGCTAAGGCGATTGAAACACGTTACTCTGATAGATGTTGGATGAATGAAGACTTTTTTTTCCAAAATCGCATTGTGTAATCTCTATCACATTTGGATAAAACCCAGCAGACACCACTGCAGATACCACAGGCATTTGTTTCAACGTATCGGTTAACTTCTTGGAAAGCTTTGGTATAAACCCTTTAGAAAAAAAGCCAAGATGGACAAGAATTGTTCAATTGACAATGCGAGCTTTTGAATTTCTTCTAGAGCCACTCGACTCGGTAGCTCAAAAGCTATTTCGTTTGTTTGGTGGCAATTTTTTCTACGCTTGATACGCTGCATTTCTGTGAGAAGATCTCTATTGAACCGTTCATCCATAAAATGGCAGTAATGATGGATATCGCACGAGGGCATTAAAAATAGCATGAAAAAGAATCATTTTCCCCACAAAGATATCAAGAGATTGCACAGAAAATTGAACTCCGAGTAGTGTCAATGCGTGAGCTTGAGTTATAGTCCCAAGGTGGTGTAATTCAGCTACAGCATCTTGAATTGCTTGTGCCGGTGGTGATTCGAGTAATTCATTCCAGAACTGATGCACAGAGGAACCCGGTACAAGTGTGTGCAATTGCAGTACTAAAGATGTCAATGGAGCTCGGCGAATTTCGGAAACGGGTTTATTCAATTCGTATTCAAATGTATCATAAGGGTGCACACGATAACAAACTCCAGCTTGAACACTCCCAGCACGACCTGCTCCTGTCAGATATTCATGTCAACAAAGTACCGTAGTGAGGTACTTACGTTAGCATTGGCTTTGGATATCCACACTAAACAACTATTCCTAACTCATTAAGGTTATATATTCCATCATTTCCACACAATCTGGGCTTTTTCATATTGAGTTCCACTACATCTTATAGCAAGCCAACAAAGAAATCCCTAAAACGATTAAATGTTTGATCTACTTTGCTACAATACACAAAACAAACTATTTTTAATATATTATATATTCAATCATTTCCACACCCCATACACAGAAATTAGCTATCTTTACAAAGGGTTCTTCAGTAGATGAGAGATATTGTACTAGAGCCAGTGAGTCTAGTAAGGTTCACAGAAGCTGCATACAGACACAATTGGCAGCATCAAGAGTTGCAATTGGTCTCAAATGACCGATTTCAACAGGTGATGATGCTACTAGACATCTCATCACAACAAGCTGTTGTGATGGGATATATAATGCTATGATGTATTTATGAGCAATCGCATGTATTGAATATGTAGTGTAGAGCTTAATAGAATACAATCAAACCAAAAAGTTCATGCAATTCTAACTACACTAGTCATTGAGTGTAGTTTACATGTGTAATCTAATGTACTTATGTGGTTTATGGCATACTATGCTATGATACGCTGTGTAATATTGTTATGTAAAACACTGCCCTGTAATCTTACGTTGCCAGGATCGACAATCATATCTATCGTGTCAACTAAATTATAGGAATGGAACTCGAGTAAAAGTACCTATAAAGTCGAAGTTGATGTAATAGAAACTAAGCAAGTATTTTTCAATCTCTTCTTCATTGAACGTGGTGACTACAAGCTGGTGTGATGAAATGTCCTACACCTATTTAGGTTTGTGTTAAATCGATAATTTTGTATATATCTTGTCTCCATTTGTTTGATTATTTCTACTATCTTTACTCAAGCATATCTACGAAATCAAGTAGTATATTATAACTACATAATTTCTTCAGCAAGGAGAAATGCAATGCCATCAACCACATTTGCATCCACTTGCATCGTCTCGGGGTTGTCGATTTTGCCTATAAAGAAAGTTAAACAACGAAATACATCGGCTTGCAATACGCTGTAGAAGATCGTTTAAACACTTGCGCAATTGACATACAAGCATCGATGTTCGACCGGGAGATGCAATCGTGATCCATCCATCGACTGTAAGCGTGCTTTTGAGTAGATCAGGTACTATCTCCCCTGCAAAAAGTGCCAAAGCAAAGTGCGTGATACCACTTGAAAGAGGTACGTAAACCCTTGACGTTTGTAGCTTGAAATGGTACCCAAGCCAAGGCGATCGAAACACTTTACACTGATGGTTGATAGATGTTGGATGAATGAAGACTTGCTTTTTCTTTTCCCAGAATCGCATCGTGTCTTTTTCAATCTCAATCACATTTGGATAAAGCCCAGCACACACCACTGCAGCTACCACAGGCATTGTTTCAGCGTATCGGTTAACTTCTTGGAAGGCTTTGGTATGATACTCTTGAGGTAAAAAGCCAAGCTGGATAAGCATTTGTTCAAATGACAATGCGAGCTTTTGAATTTCTTCTAGAGCCACTCGACTCAAATAGTTGGCAGCACAAAAGCTATTTTGTTTATTTGGTGGCAGCTTTTTCCATGCTTGATACGCTGCAAGGTCTGTAAGAAGATCACTATTGAACCGTTCGTCCATAAACTTGAGACGCTTTTCTTTTGCATCTTTATCCCTTCCAAATGGAGCTACAAATGGACTTTTTGTCTCTAAAATGGCAGCAATGATAGATATTGGACGAGGGCATTGAAAAATAGCACTAAAAAGAATCATTTTCCCCACACGAACGTCAAGAGGTAGCACAGATAAATGAACTCCGAGTGGTGTCAATGCGTGAGCTTGAGTTAAAGCCCCTAGGTGGTGTAATTCAGCTACTGCATCTTCAATTGCTTGAGCCGGTGGTGATTCGAGTAATTCATTCCAGAACTGATGTACAGAGGAACCTGGTACAAGTGTGTGCAATTGCAGCACTAAAGATGTCAATGGGGCTCGGTGAATTTCGGCAACAGGTTGTTCATTCAATTTGTATTCAAATGTTTCATAAGGGTACATACGATAGCAAACTCCAGCTTGAACACGCCCAGCACGACCTGCTCGTTGCTAGATATTCACGTTAATGTAGTACCGTAGTGAGGTACTTACGTTAGCATTGGCTTTGGATATCCACACTTCTTTTAAACAAGAGGTTTGAGTCTTAACATCATGACTCATTTGTTTAACTCTGCCAGCATCAATCACAACAGTCACATCATCGATAGTTAACGAAGTTTCTGCGAGATTAGTACTTACGATTACTTTAATTTGCTTTGGATAATTGGCAAAAATACGGTGTTGTTCTGAAGTTGAGAGAGATGCATGTAAAGGAAGACACACGCACGCTTGATTTAATTTTCGATTGCTTTCGAGTTGATCAATCAGGTTGCGAATTTCAGCACGTCCACTCAAGAAAACTAAGATAGCACCATTGTGATTTGGCATGGCAATGATTTTCACGATAAGGTCTTCAATCAATTCGTAATTAATCACTGAAGCGTTTGCTTTGGCTAAATTTTCAAGCGTTTGAGCGCTATATTGTCCATCACTTGATACTGCAGCTGTGGCAATATTTTTCGTATTCCAAGACAAAATCTGTCTTCTCGAAGTCCTTCCTCTACCAGATATTTGCACTGATGTTTGATGGGTTTGATAGTCTTCTTGTTTGCAATAAGGAGTGCCTAATGCAGAATTAAGTCTGAAAAATGCTTTAAGTGAGTTTACCTTCATGAACAATGTATTGTGTCATTTCAAGCACATCTTCAAGATAATTAATCGTCACAGGAAACAATCGTCCAGGGACATTAACGATCGGACAATTGTTAAAGTAATTTTGAAAAGCTTGGGCATTTAGTGTGGCACTCATAAGCACCACTTTAATATGTGAGCCAGAGAGTACAAGTCTTCGAAGCAAAGCAAGTAAAACATCACACTGAACATCTCGTTCATGAATTTCATCCACGATAACATGGCTAATGCCTTCTAGTGTTGGATTTGTTTGCAATTGCCGTAGTAAAATTCCAGTAGTGCAAAAAAGCAATTTACAGTCTTTACTACGTTTGGTTTCTAGTCGAATACTATACCCAACGTATGAAGTGCCAATATCCTACAAATCATCATTAAACGTGAAGATAACAAAGATTTTCTTACTTCACCAACTTCTTGAGCAACTCGTTCAGCTACACCGATAGCAGCAATGCGTCGAGGTTGAGTACAAATAACAAATCCATTGCTTTGGCCTTGTAAAAGAATTTCTTGAAGAAGATAATGAGGAACTTGAGTACTTTTGCCACAACCAGTTTCTCCAGATATCAAAACCACATTATGTTGTTGTAAAGATGAAACAATTTCATTTTGAAAAGCTGCAATGGGTAATTCTTTGCGTCCTGGTACAAAAGATTGATATTTGGACGAAGTCATTCGTTGTTTATAGCCTTGAATGAGTGAATTGTCAATGATATTTGGTGTATTTGCCACTGGAGTTGGTGGTGCATCGGCCACCATATCTTCCCAGTCATCTACTTCATCATCCCACGACTCAAGCACAATTTCATTCTTTTCAATCGGAGCTTTAGCTTGTGGAATAACTTGGGTATTAATTTCTGGACGACGTAGTTTATATAAACGTTGGACAATTGCAGCTTTGGATTCAGTAGCTTGTTTCTTTCCTTCAACAGCTACTGCATTCTTTTCCCTTTCCCAATCCAGCCTAACACAGCAATATAAAAATGATGGAAAAGTGATAGATCTGTGTACCACATATCACGAAAAAATGGTGGCAAGCCTCTATGAAGAGGTAGATGAGGAGTTAATTCGTGAAGAGCTCGAGTAGCCACAGCATCTTTAGCTCCATCCATTGTCAAGTAGATAACATCGTTCAAAATCACTGTACGGGTAGAAGAAGCTTTTGATCTTGTTCCTTGGGTGATTTTGACACTAAAGTTGTATTTGCCCCATTGATTCTCTTGTGTGTATTGTGGAGGAGGCCATTTCATCTTCCTGCAGTACTCTTGTAGCTGTACACGAGGTGTTTTTCCTGTCCATTTACTTAAACTCGAAGTGTCAATTGGAGTTGGGGCTACAATTGCTGGTGTAATTGATGGTGCAGGAATTGTGTTTTCAAGCATGCCAAAGAGACCATCTTCATCATCTTCTGTGGCTTCTTCTTCATTCGTTTCTTCAGTAGATGAAATATCTTGTTCATCAAGCACAGGCGGTGGTGGCAATGCTTTCATCTTATTTCGATCCACATACGGCTCTAATTCACGCATTTCTCGACGTAAACGAGCAACATGAACATTCCATTCACTTGCTTGTGTTCCAAGACGCTTTGCTTGTTGTGCTTTGGCAACAAATGTAGCACAATCCACTTCTAATCGCCACATTTTGTCTTCTGGAGATGCATTTATACTTTCTTCCTCCAAATTCTCTTGATATGCTTGCATTTCAACATACTTTTTTGTCCATTCTTTTGCATTCTTCTCTTCTTTTTTCTTTTCTTCTTCATCATCATTTCTTTTAACTTGATTCTTGCTTGGAGTTGGTGTAATAATTTCTCGTTCGTTTGTTGCTTTAGCTGCAATTACCTGCAAAGATTCGTTCATAGCTGCTTTAGGAACATTCGATCTGCATGTAGCAGGCAATTCCTCACTTGAATAAAAGAGGCAAAGGTATTCCAGAGCACTAGTTGCATCATTTGCATGATAAAGCACCTTTTCAATGCGTTCCAACGACAATTCAAGGCCAAGCAAGATATCGTACGCCTTTTCTATCTTCTTAAGCGTACGTAGCCCATGCAAGAACTGATTTTCATCAAGCGTTGGCTGTAGGAGTTCGCTTAGACGCGATTCTGCCACCTCGGATAAGTTCATTTTTCAATTTGGTCAATGGACAACAAGTGGCGGGAACGAAGTCTACGGTATTACGATGCGATCTCTGGGGAGAAATGCGTACTTTGGATGCATAAAAGGTAAAGAGATTGAAAAATGAAGATAAGAGAGGAATTGTAGTGAGGGAGAAGCGATAGTGGGAACATTTAATGCAAGACAATCGTTGTTTGGTGTAAAAGAGATGAAGAGTGCATTGGGAACGTACCCACGCGTTGTAATTAAGAGCAAAGATATCGAAACGATAGATGTCGAGATCGATGGCAAGATGGCGTTGGAGCTAATACTGTGATTATTATACAGGACGATGTATCTAAAGAATCAAATCGGAAGAACAGCTAGATCTCTACAACGTCGAGGCTCTTGGTCGGACGATTGCCGCTCTTGTTAGAGTTTTCTTGGACGCTAGAACAATCAGCTTTGCGAGCACGGCAAAGTCTACCTTGGAGAGCTTGACTCTTCTTGTTTGCTCGTCGGAGAGCTTTCAGGGCTTTTACTCGGAACGAGAGGAGATGGAGATGACACTTGACGTGGTTCAGGTTTGCTTTCAACCTTGGTGTCAATGTAATTGGGACGCATCATCATGTCGTTGGGAGAACCATCCTAAAATAATGGCATAAGCATTATAGTTTAGTATAAAAAAAGTACCGAAATCGTAGGTGGATTCACGGATCGTTGGTGCATATACTGCTGTTGTTGCTGTTGGATTTGTTGTTGGTATTGTTGTTGCTGAAGTTGTAGTTGTTGTATTGTTTGTTTTGGATGATGTACAGGGGTTTGATGCAATTGAGTTGATTGTTGTGTAGGTTGTATGTGTTGTTGGTGATGGTGCAAAGGTTGTTGTTGATGGTAATGTTGTGTAGATTGTTGTTGATGATAATGCTGAGTAGATTGTTGTTGTTGTTGTTGTTGTTGTTGTTGTTGCTGATGATGTTGTTGCAATGCTTCCGATTGACGCATTGGTGGTGCAAGATGTTGTTGCGTATGAAAATTACCAATTGTAGTTCGCATGATATGTTCATTGCGTACTTCAAATGTGTACATAATCTTTTGCAAGGTGTCTCCTATAAAATAGACACGTATGAGATCAAAAAAAATTGAATATTGATTTTTACCATGGCACGATTGTCCTTGTTTGTACATGGTACGTTGTATAAGTTCTGCTAATTCTTCAATTGACATGAGTACTCCAAGTTCTGCTCGAGCAACCAATACTTTAACAATGCCATATTCATCCAATAGATTCAAATATTCAATTGGATTCACTGTTGCCTACATATATCATTAGAATAATATTGTAATCTCAAAAGATGTACCATATCTTCTGCTCTTTTTTTAATATGATCATGCAATGACGATGGATCCAATGTAAATGCACTTGCAGCTTGCATCACATTTAAATGTCCATTTTCAACAGCTTGTAATGCTTTCGACCAATTTGCAGCTTGTTGTACAGGACTATTTCTTTTTGGTGATGCTTTTGCAGGTGGAATTTCTTGCGAATACATGAGAGGAGTTGGCATCATTGGTACATTCACATGACGCATTGGAGCTGGTGAATACGTTGCTTTTGGCATCGTTTGCATCGATGGGTATGCCATATTCATCATTCCCATCATACTTCCAGTACCCAAATACGCATTTTGCGCCGCCTTGGCCTTCTCCGGCTTGTTATCGCCTCGCAAGTCCTTTATCCGTCGGTGCAGTGACATATGGTGCACGCCATACTTCTGGGCTGCTGTACGTAGGCTCATCTTGTCTACCATCACGGCACGAATCGCACTCGCCCATACCTCATCGCTGATCGCGGACGTCCGAGCCATCGACTCGAACAATGGAGTGAACCAGAAAAAATATCTATTTATATAAGGCCAACGCCTTTTTTCTCGCATTCCTTCTCCAGCCAATCACAATTCAACATAAGAGTATATAAATTCCGTCCTCTTTTTTGATTGGTTATGCTTGAAGTGGACTTGTGTGATGGTCTTCTTTCAAAGTGCCCAAACAAAGGTGATCGAGCAAATTATGTATATACACATTAAATATGTATGAAAATAAACCTACGTACAGTATCATCAGTAGCTTCATGTGTATCTTTTATATATATATACACTCTATACCATGTATGAGCTTATTTTTAGATATCTTAAAATTGACATGTGCTGGGAATAGATAGTACTTTGAAGAATTCTTCAATTGATTGAATAGAATAGTTAGATAAGTTAATGATAATTAGAAGTATAGATGTATAGTAATTTATATATCTTAATAGATAGTTAGATAAAGATTATTTTTGAATCATGAAAAGTGTTATGTTGGGAATGGTATTTGGATGAAATTAAGGTTTGAGATTGAAAATGTAAAGAAAAATGTTGATTCTATAGATTGAATTATGAATGATTATTAGCCCTTTTGTTCTTAAGTATATACACATATGTAAGATAATAGGATGATTTTTTTATAATTATGTATTTTGATGTTTTTGTCCAGCACATTTCAAAAAAGATAAATGGACAAGTTGTAAATGAATCAATTGTATTGGGTTGGGAAAGAGAAAGAAAAAAGTTGATATGAAGAATCCATTTGATATATGTCAAGATATTCTAGTTGATTTGATGGGAAATATTGTACTTGGAAATTGTCGCTTTGCAACCAACACATTTTATGCTCAACGTGCAAATTCATCAGGGATAGTCATAATGGACGATGAGAAACGTGAAAAGTAGGAAAAAACCATTTGATATATCAACTATTTCTTGTGTAGATGGGAAGTACGAATGCACAACACTGATGACGAACAATACCATCAGTCTTTGTCTCATTCGCAACAGGATCATACATCAAATCCAAATTTGATTTAAATCAACAAGTCCTCGTCTCAATAAACAATGTAGATCAAGGTAAATGAATTTCTACAATAGACTGAATTTTTTTCAAATACAGTGTTTGGCGATCAACATTTCACAGAGACTTTAAATATTCACCAAATTGTCATCAATTTTATTCAATCCATACGTATGTCTACGCATTGTCATTTCTATTTGTACTACTAAGGTGATCTCGTATCCTTGTCACACAAACTAACAACATCATCTATAGCAGTCTCTATACGCTTTTAACAACGACTCTATCTGCATCATTCACATTTTTATCGTCTCGTCAACTTTCTTTCTCGCACTAACTATCTCATCTAGTCTATCGTCGTCATTCCCTTAAACAATTTCATACCATCAAATATTCACAATACATGTAATCAACTTCTTTTAGCAAGACTAATTCTTACGTAGCAGTCGATTTCCAAAAAGTATTACTATCTGTTCAATTTGTTTAGATGATTTCACAACACATCACTGTATCAAAGTGCATCCATCTACTATCAATTACCTCAATATCGATATATTTTGTTAGGTTTTACCATGTCGGCATATTTACCATCTTGAATGTTTGGAATCCTGGTTTGAATTAACTAATACACCAACATGTCCATTATGTAAATTCATTTTAAAATAAATTAGAAAAATGTCTTCTATGTCAACCTTCCTATTTTATACGTCATCTCGCCCATACACTAAGTGTTTAATTTCGGGTGGTTTTATGCATTTCAATTCATTCCATCATGGCACTTGCACGTAGTAATGACGACATTACGAGCGAAGTCAAAGAACGTGCGTTAAAGAGGCCATTTACAACGATCACACCACAGGAACTTGATGTCTCGATGCTATCGTTGATCCTTTCGTCGATTAAATTAAGTACAGACGATCCCAATTGCCTTCTTGTTGATGTCCAAGCTCAAGATCGCATCCATGTCCAAGAACATTTAATCGCACTCTTGCGTCGATCACGACCTAATGCTCCTTTACATCTTGTACGAAGACTGCCTTTACTGGCAAAGAAACTTGAAAAGATATTGTATCAATTGGCATGCACCAAGGACGATTACATGGATGACTCGACATTGCATCGACGATTACTTGCTATTGGTGATGCATGTAAGAAGAAGCGTCGAAAAGCTCTTTAATTTATTAATTTTCCTTGTTTCATGCAACCGTTGAACGATAACCCCGTGGATGATGGCCCACCACCGCTCTTTAAGCTGTTTTCGGATGGATTATCACGGATAGATCGCATTGCAGATAATTCGGGGTTTGCATTTACTGCTCTTGATGTGATTGTAAAGAGATTTCATTATATTATCTTGATGATTTCTAGGAAAAAGAACTCGTAGGACTTGAACAGATTAAAGATTTTCGACATGTTCGCTTTGTGAATGCTGCCAAGAACAAATTGAATGATGCAAGTCCATTAACAGCACTAGAGTATCTACTCGTGTTGAATTTGAGTGAAAATCAATTTACTGCATTACCAAAGCTAAAGAATCCTCATCTTAAAGTAATACTTTTGATCAAAAGAACATTTCATTAACAAAATACAAGGCTTTGGATATAGGAAAGAATCAATTAACATCTCTCTTGGATGGAGAAGCTACTAAACTTGAAAGTCTTAAAGTAAATGGTACATTACAACTTGATCCAAATGCTTGATAGAATTATAGGCAATCAAATTACATCGTTAGAAGGCATTGCTGCATATAAATGCCTCACAACATTAGATGTATCTCAAAATCTCATTACCGACATGACAATAGCAGCCGAAATAGCATCTCTTGAGCATTTAATCATTGTACACAATTATCTCTTATTAATTTGATCCTTTTTAGAGTGAAAATCAACTTACAACTCTTAATGGACTCCAACTTTTTCCTAACCTAGTTTCATTCAAAGCAGAATTGAATCAAGTATGCTCTATCATATTAAAATCATTCTTAAAACACAAGTAGATTGCTGCATTAAGTGATGTTCAAATACTTGGCAGTATGCTCAAACTAATTGAAATTGATCTTACAGGTCTTTCTTTCATCTACATTATGAATCGATTTGCTTCTAGGAAATCCATTGACTCAAGCAGAAAATTATCGTTTAGATATGATTCTTTTGATGCCAAAATTGATCAAATTGGATGGTATTGTAATTGAAGATGAAGAAAGAATTAAAGCTATTGCACTAAAACAAGAACGTGAAGCTGTTGCTATCGAAGAACCATCCGAGTGAATGAGATGCTAGTATTAAAGCGTAAAAAAACCTACTGAATCGCTATTGTATTATTGCCCTTGTTCTTCCTTCGGGTTCAATCGAATCATGTCATCAATACGAAGGATCGTAATGGCAGCTTCTGTGGCAAACCGAAGGCTCTTGATCTTGGAAATGGCAGGTTCGACGACACCAGCTTCGAGATTGTCACGCACTTTGCCATTAAGCAAGTCCAAACCACTGAATCGAAGTTGAGCCTTGGATTTGTCCACTTGGCTTGTATTGTGATGAGCACGAAGACGTGCAACAAGTTCACTTGCATCTTTAGCAGCATTCACAGCTAAAGTCTTTGGAATAACAAGAAGAGCATCAGCAAATTCAGCAATTGCAAGTTGTTCACGAGATCCAAGTGTCGTGGCAAAGTTTTCAAGGTAAATGGACAAAGCACTTTCAACAGCACCACCACCAGCAACAAGTTGGTTTGATTCAAGCATACGTTTGACAACCATAAGCGAATCATGGAGAGAACGATCAATTTCATCCAAAGCCATTTCATTAGCACCACGAAGGACTACAGTTGTAGCTTGTCGTGTAGCACATCCCTTGATGTAAATGAGTTCACCATCACCAACACGTTCTTCCGAAACTTCAGCAGCATGACCAAGGCATTTAGCATCAAAAGTTTCTTCTCCTTCCATGTCTGCAAGTGTAAGAACCACTTGACCACCAGTGGCTTTAGCAATACGACGTAAATCTTCTTTCTTACAACGACGAACACCCATGCAACCCGATTCAACAAAGTACTTCATGCAAAGATCATCAATACCCTTGGTGGTCAAAATAACATTGGCACCAGCATCAAGAATCTTTTGAATACGTTCTTTAGTAATATCATATTCACGTTGACGGATAGCATCCACTTCCTTTGGATCAGTCACAACCATTTGAACACCCATTTGCATCTTGTGACGTTGCAAATCAAAATCAAGCAATGCAATCTTTGCATTCTTTACAGTAGAAGGCATAGCTTGAGAAGCACGAGTACAGTTCAAAGCAAATCCATCAACAAGTTGCGATTCCAAAGCACTTTTACCGTGAGCTTTAAGAACATTGATCGCACTAACAGGATATTTGGTAACAATTTTTCCTTTAGCACCTTCTTCTGTTGTCTTGACTGAAGTTACAGCATCAACAACAAGATTAGCAAAAAATTCACTTTCAGGTCCAATAATCTTGGAACTCATCGATGTTTTCGCTGCATTTACAAGTGAGGCACGTCCAATCGAGTCAACAGGGACACTCAAATGTTCTTTGATATATTTCACAGCTTCTCGCATTGCCAAACGATAACCAGCAATAATCGATGTAGGATGAATCTTATTTTGTACCAATTCATTTGCACGTTTAAGTAATTCAGCAGCAATGATAACAACCGAGGTTGTACCATCACCAACTTCTTGATCTTGCAAACCAGCTAGTTCTACAAGTACTTTACCAGCAGGATGTTCGACTTCAAGAAGCTTTAAAATCGTAGCTCCATCGTTTGTGATCGTCACATCCCCAATATCATCCACCTAACATGTTAAATTAGCTTAATTTTAATCAAAAAAAGTACCAGCATCTTGTCTAAACCCACAGGACCGAGGGAAGACTTGACAATGTTAGCAATCGCCATTGCTGCTGTCACATTTTGTTCACGAACATCTTTGCCCGACGTACGAGTGCCGTCCACCACAAGGTCCATTCTCCTCCAACTCTTTTATGACTACTATCTTCTTACTCCCTTTCATAATATATATACTGTACAACTCGATATTGTATACTTGTACAAATTTATAATTTGTCATATTGAATAAATTTGTCTTTTAATCCGAATATAATAATTGATTCATTTTAATTTGAAACCGTTTTGCATAAGCTTTTGGTGGAATTGCCGAGATCCCACGAGGATCTTTACGTAGAATCTTTACTTTATATGTACGTTCAAGCTGCTTGCGTAGTGTCCATTGTTGTAAGATATCGATAATCCCCATGTAATAAGCACTAGGACCTGATACCGAAGGAGCTAATAGTCGATTTGGTGCTTCAATTTCAATTTCTTCATCAAATGTAATGGAATCACCATGAGTTTTAGAATACGAGGATGAAGAAGCAGAAGAATCAAGACGTTGACGATAAGGAAGACGTGGTGAAAGATTGTGGCTGAATCGATATGACATGGAAGGTGATAATATATCCACTTTGTCGCCAAGAGATGCTGTGAGGACTTCTTTGCGAAGAGAGGACGAAGATTTCGATGGATCGGTACGAGAAATAGTGAATTGAGAGTAATGCATACCAATGAGAAGACTATAGTCCATGATACCCTATAACGAGAGATGAATTGGATGGAATAAAGTGAGATTTGTACCAAACCACAGAGGAAATCGCTATCTCGAGCAATTTGTTTGAGTAGACCACGAGAAGTGTCTAGAAGAATCTTTTTGAAGCAAAGATTGATGAAGAGGGAGTACCTTTGGGTAGTTTAATGCGCTTTTTCAGGTCATTATCAAGCAAAGTGATGTCAGGATGATGTTCACCAACAGCAGAAGGACATTCAGCAAGATCACCAAAAACAAATTGTTGGTTGCAATTGCCACAACGATATTTGTCCCCAATGACACACACAGGAGCATTACGATCAATCCAAGAACCTTTGATATCATATCGTCGATGGATGATTTCACGAGTTGGAAAAATATTGGCCATTACGACAAAGTAAAAAGTTTTACCATACATTTTCATTGCATGCATTCCATAAAAGCGTGGAATTAAAGTTGATGGATTCCATTTAAGATATTGTAAATACGCAGGAAGCATTGAAATTAAAAATTGACGTTCATCTTCAGTCATAGATTTGACCAAATATTTGCGATTAATTGTATTGAATACAAAAGCACCACTTCTACCTTCGGAAAGACGCTCATTGACAGTACGTTTAAAGCTTTTAAGGTATTCTTCTTCGTTAATCTTGGAAAGTTTACGAACAGCATGAAAAATACGAGGTTGAAAATCATAAAATTGCATTTCTTTGATCACTCTTGTATTTGGACATGATTCAATTACAGATCCAGTTAATGAAATAGATAGAGATGATTTTGCACGTTGACGAAGATCCCAATCAAGATTAAAAGATTGATTTGTACGAATACTTTGATGAAGTAATTGATAATGTTCCACAGCATCCACAATACCACGAGTTGCCATTTGAATTACTTGACGACGAAGTGCTAAATTAAGTTGAGGTTTAAGCATTTCATCAGGCTTTTCCATAAACCATTCATCAGATAAAGTTCTTGTACGTGTTTGAAAAAATATGATCATCCACATATCTTTGTAGTTGGTAAAAATCCAAACAAGTACATTAACAATACCACGTGCACCATGGGTAAAAGCACTTAAATTTAACACTGCATTTAAATGTTGCTCTGATAATACTCTAATCAAAGATATAAGTGTACAATAATGTTATAAATTATACTCATGAATAGGAAGTACTAAACTTCCAATGGAGAATGTTAAAATGACCCAAATCGACCAAGACACATACGTACAACTTGCAATAAAGCCATGTACTAATACTTTCTTTCTCATTTCAAAAGTTTCTTCCAAACCACGCTGAAGACGTCTATTTAATCAAGTCAGAAATTCTCTTTCAATGAAAGATATTACCCATTGACATAAACCAACGTAACTAAAGAAATTAACATGAAAACTCCAACCCAAAGGTAATAATATAGCCATTCTTTCACAACAAATTCTCTTAATGATAAATACCCAGTGGATGCAGGATTTTCATGTGCATGAAACCAGTAATACGGTGTGTTTTTAGAGAATTCAAATGCATTAATATGATCAAGTTCCAAAACGTAAAAGATAATTCCAGACACTCCACCAAGGATAATACACGTTAATTTGTAAAGTCTGAGATTGTATTTGAACGAAGTAAATGGATTTGACACACTTTGGTACAAATCCACTGACATGGCACAAAACCAAAATTCTGCTGATAATAGCAATGCTATTTCAATTAGGATATTAAGATATTTATATTGATTTCTACCTTGTGTAATAGCTGGTGTAGCAGTAGGTAAACGAATTGTTGTTGGTACAATAGCTACTGTTAATATATATTGCAATAGAAAACAAATTGAAAGAATTAAATCAAGTGCACTAAACAAAATGAATTTTCAAAGATAGCAAAATTTACCTTTTGTGTACAATAAGTTGATTTGGATATTTTTGTAATCTTGTACATCCTCCATAGCTCATTAAGATCGCAATGCAATACAAGAATGAGACAACAGCTCCAGAAAAGATATATTCATCTGTACCAAGGTTTTCTAGTACAAGCAGCATCGTAAGCATCCATGCAAGTCCAAGTATGATTAAAATGCCTGCAAAAAGCAGCGTAATTCGTGCTTTTTCAAGTTGTTTGGTTCGTTTTCTGTCTGTTAATGGACTCTCTTGTACATGGAACGATAGAGATGAACTAGTTTGGTACTTGGTGAGCACTGCTGCAGGCGCAGACGCATACCTCTTGAGCAGCCCTTGGCCTTCCTCAAGCATTCGATGCATTACTCACACTACTCCATACTTTCTCCATGTGATTAAATCTTTCTTGTGCTGATTCTCCATGAGCTTTCGTAGCAATTAATGCTCCAGATACAATACTTGTGTACAAATCCACTGCATTCTCCACAGGAATCTCTCTTTGAACAATGCATTCATTCAATCGTACAATGTCCATCTTTAATTGCGCGGCCATGTGCTTCCAGACTCCATTTCTTTCACTCAAAGCATCCATAAGCTTATCAATCATCGTCTCTTTCTCTGCAAATGCATTAGCTAGTTGTATACCAATGTTGTTTGTTTGTTTAGCTGTAGATAGCACTGCTGGACGTACTTGTTTCGTTAAAATAAGTCGATAAAGTACTTGGAAGAACGTAGTAT
>JNBS01000691.1:0-21569 GCA_002081575.1 Thraustotheca clavata | reverse complement strand
GGATTTGTGTGTCTTTTGCTCCAACCTGTTTTTCTAAAGCTTGAATCTTGGATCGATAATCTGCTTCGAGCTTTTCAGTCTTTGCACGTGACTCGACCTCGACACTGGAAATTTTTTGTGCCAAAACATTCTTTTCTTTTTCAAGGGCATCAAGTAATGCAGAGTCAATTTCTTTTTTGACATCTTTCTTTGGTGTTGCAGCTGCTGCGGGGGATTGGTATTGATACGATTGCAATGGAAGATAGCCATCCGAATTGTCATCTCTAATGAACGAATCGTTCAATCGACCTGCAAGGCTGACTTTAGCTTGAGGTGAAGTAAATCCTGATTCAGGGGCTTTTTTCTCGATAAAGGCTGGCTTGGCACGAGGACCAAGAGACGAGGTGGAGGATGATACAGAAATTAGCTTGTCTTTTGTGGCCTTGCCAAAGACTTTGCTACCTAAATGAGTATAAACATATTCACTGCCTTCGTTCCATGTATCATCATTTTGGTTGGTAGAAGTTGTGCCAAGAATGGTCTGAGGGCGAGGTCGACCATACATACTTTGAGATGAAGTAGAGTTGGAAGACTTTTCATTGTGAGACGTTTGTCTTCCACGTTTATTGACATCGGATGAAGGCTCAGCAAAATAATTAGACTTCACCTGACGGCTGATATCTTTTGAAGCTGGTTTGCTATAAGCTCCATAAGCAAAATCTTGTTGACCATATTGATTGAGCACGCTGCCTTTGGCATGGTTCATAATGCTTTCAATATCATCGTCATTTGTTCGCTGTAGGTAAAGATTAGACAAATGAAGGATCCCACTATCGTACCTTATCGTCACCGAATTCATTTGCTCGTCCAAGCATATTCAATTCATCCATTGATAATGCATCCATTGAACACAAAGCATCTCTTGCTTGAATCGTAGTTTCTCTGGATGCATAATCTGGAACATGTTCATCATCATCATCAAACCCTCGTCGTTTAATTTCTTCATTTGAATTTGCTTTGCCATATTTGACATCCCCTGTAGCTTTTGATGGCATTGACAAATTGGATCTGCCAAAGAATGTTGGCATATTATACCGTGTTGGTGTCGTTGTATTTGGTTTACTGCGTTCGTTCCGGTCAGTACGATAATGGCGCGTACCTTCATCATCGCTACTTGCATTTCTTTCAACGGACATTCGTCGTCGCTTTTGCATCATATCGAGCGTATTTTTCTTGGTATCTTGACTTGTTCGATGGGAATAGATATCCTTCGCATTCTTCTCCAAATTTTCGATGAGATTCAGATCTCTTAAGGCATTTGCGTTGTTGTCTTGACGACACGCATCGCTTAGATCACTTACAAGTTTATACAGCTGCTCTTCACGCTCGCTGTGCAGATATGATGGAACATTGCCTCTTAAGCTGTTGCTTCTTCCTGTCGGCCCAGAAGCGCCGCCAGTCATTTCGTTCGTCGAGTTCGGCAAACTGAGATCTGCCGCCTTGATGACACGTCTCCAATTAGCTCCCATGTCCGGATATACTCTTGTATGATTGGCTACTTTCCAATTGTTATCCGGACTGTCCTGTTTTATGGTGCTATAGTATGGTATAGGCTGGCTCTTCACTTGTTGCCAACTATGTGTAACAATTGCTGTAGCATTAAATACCTCTTACATGGGACATGTGATGTGCGCCATCTCCTCAATACATGAGCCTTCTTTACAATACAAAATGACACATTTTTTATTAAAACCATTAAGTAAATCAAGCTATATTGAATCCTAGAGAATTCTATAAGTACTAAATTATGTTATATTCAATTTGACAGGATTTTGTTACTATTAAGGATTAGAGAATACCTAAAAAATGTAGTTTTAGAGGTATTTGGACATTTAAGTAATATTATTTTATTGTTATTGCGATTGTATGTAGGGTTGAATAATAAATTGTAATGTTATTCGTAAGAATCCCGAAGCAGAAACACGGTTGGCGGCGCCACCACACACGGACGTCGTCAAGACATGAGCACAAGTGATGCGTGTGAACATGAAATATGTGAAGGGGAATATATATCTCCTGAATCCGCGACGACACAATTGGCCATGGGAATGTACATGACGTTGTGGCCAAAGATTGAAAAGTGTGATGGTTATGTTGGGATGTTGCTCGACACTCAAGAATGCTTGCAAGAAAAGATTGAGGAATTGATGGTGCTTTTGGATGGTGGTGTTGAAGGAAATGCAGAATCACCTTTGGTCAAATATGCTAGCCGATTGAAACAATTTCCTCAACGTGTACTTGCCTTGCAAACAAAACTTGAAGGAATTCGAATGATGCTTGCATCATTGCGAAAACCTCGAGTTGTCATACAAGACCCTCCTCCTAATTCTGGTTTGAAATCTATAGAACCAGTTGAGGAAGATGATGTCGCCGACAATTAATTAGAGTCTTGTGACTCGAATATACTCGTTGTTTTCATTTTGGCTTGGAGCACGAATATCGGCTCGTGTTAATATTCGTGTCCATGAAGTATTTTTACGATAGCATTTTTCTACCAAAGCAAACTCTTGTCACACGCATACTCAACTACTGGACTCACGATATTTCATCGTTTGACGTGTATTCCATGAACTAGAAAACAATCAGATACTATGCAATAGGTGATATATGAACCTCAAATCTTCAGTCGAAACATTAGGTCGTTTGTTGCGCAATTGTGGAGGAAGTAGAGATCTCGTCTTAGCCTTGACTTTCTTTGTGCTAGAACCCTCTTCTTCATGCTGTCGTTTGTTTGGCTTTGTTATTACTGCTTTAGGAAGGAAGTTAGAGCTTGATGAAGTACTTGGACGTGACGTTTTCCCAGAGAAAAGATCATCTGCACAAGGTAATGCTGGGGGACGCGGTACGGAAGTAGTTGGAGGAGCAAACGCACTTGCTTTGACATTGCCAGAGAAGAGATCATCAGCTGATGGCAATGCTACAGGCTTTGAGGTACATGGAGCAGCTACAGACGTGTCTTCCTGCTCCGAGTCTGAGTCCGAGTCAGAGTAATCCGCCACAAGCGACATGTGCCAAAATGGTCTCAAAGTGTGTTTTCATCGAATCCATCCCTTCAAGCAGCACTTTGTTCGTGTGTGAATGGGATCGTATCGCATGCTCACAACCCAGCCAAGTAGCAAGTCAATCTAATTCTACCAAACATTATCCAGGAAAGATGAACTTCCTTCAAGATTCTACTTATCTTGCAAACGTATCGTGCACGATGAATTCAATCTATCTACGCACTTCATTTATGACTAGATCCATAGCAATCAAAAGATATCATGATAGCTTGCTAGATCAGGCTTTCTATCTCTAAAGATAGAAGCAATAAACTTAAAAGTTTGAATCTACAGGATACCTATTGCATCTCTTTAGCAAAGCACCATGCCAAACAAGTTTATATTGATATCATTCTAACCAACACAACAATCGTAAATGCATTGGAAAAGATCTTCTTACAACTATCTTCATGTAATCGAAAGGATATTATCTTTGCGTGGTACCATTAAGAGAAATCCTTCCGGATAAATATGAAATTAAAAATAGAGTGTGAAAATTGGTTGGTTGAGCGAATGGACGAATTTGTTTGGTGTAATTATTTGTCAAAGGTGAATATCTGAAAATGACCAAGGAAACAGTGCGCGAAGCACCACGAGGAAAGCCTGTTAGCGGACGTCCATGGAAGAAAACACAAACACAACGAAAGTCTATGATGACATACAAGGCAACAAAAACTTTAAGTACAACATGGGAAGAAAAAATGGCTATGAAAGCAAGAAAGAAAGAAATGAAAGATTTAGAACATGAAATTGCTGCACGCAAACAACAAGAAAAACTTGATAAGAAATTAGCACGTGAAGAAAAAGAAAAACGACGAATGGAAAACGAAATGAAATCAGCTACTGTCCAACATATTTCAAAGACACACAAATTAAAGACCATGAGCAAGAAGCAACTTCGCAATATCCGCAAGACACGTATGAACAAGAATGGTGTCGTCGAATATGTTCCGATTTACAGCAAATAGACTGCTTATTTTATAATACACTCTTGATGAAAAACCAATTTTTGATCTTTCTTTATATTCTTAATTTTACAAATCGATCAATAAACTCACAGGACAATGTGCATAGCACAGTAATGAATACTTTAATGGATTTAGGATACTTTTATTGCAATTTAGCATTGCATTCTTCATTTTAGATTTAGGCAAGAACTTATTGCCAAGATGGTCATGTCAATTCTGACCAATCATACGTGAGATCCGGATAATATCGCGTGTCAATTGGTGCAATCATCATGAGCCATTGAATTGAACCGATCTACACCAACAACAATGGTACTTGCAACACCTCAAGCTTTGGCCCTTAATGGCACGATTGTTACTCATTTTAAGCAAGATGCTTCGCTTACAATGACAACTGAAGATCAGGATTATGAATATGTATTGGATTGGTGAGTTTTCCGACTATCCATGGATAAAAATTCAAAAAAATTATCTAGTAAAACCAATGCAAGTAAAGACCATGCCATTCTTGCATTATCAGATAAAACAATTCAAGCTCGTAGTCGATCTACATTAACTTGCGAGCGTGTAATTGCAGCTCATACCAATTCAATCAATGAGATTTGTGTTTCGGAAACTGAACCTTGGTGTGTTGTATCTGGCTCAAGTGATGGAACTATTAAGCTTTGGGATTTACGTGTTAATGCAAATACTGCAGCACAAACTATTCCAGTTCGCACTGAAGTATGGAGTTGCTCTATTGGCTGTGGCGATACTCTTGTTGTTTGTGGCACAGAAGACAGAGCTGTTTTTTATGATACTCGTACTACTCGAAAAGTAATTGCTTGTTTGTGAATTATTGCTAATTAACCTTGTATAGCTTGGAGAATATGGAGAATCGCACATGGATAATGTCACCCGCGTTCGATTCCATCCACTTCGTCGATCAGAAGTAGTTACTGCATCTGAAGATGGTATTGTATGTTTGTTCGATTGTACAATTGCAGATGAAGATGAAGCTATCATTTCGATCATCAACGTTGAAAGTGCTGTGACTCAATTTGCATTTTTTGGGCCAGAACTTCATAACTTTGCATGCCTTACTGGTTCTGAGACTCTTGATTTGTGGAATATCACTACTGCTCAACGCATTGCTCATTTCCCACAAATTCGTGATGCTTGCAATGCATTAAACGTACAATATTGATGACTAAATCATTCATCTAATTTGATTCTAGATGCCAACAGAGTATTTAATCGATTGCAAGTACGATCCAACTACAAATGCTTTGCATTTAATTACTGGTGATCATGCTGGTACAGTCAATATTCTTCAATTAGGCGAATCCCTTACACCTGAAGCAAAGTTGACAGGTGGGCACAAGGCTGCAATTCGGTGTATTGATTGGGATGGCAATATGCTTTTGACTGGTGGTGAAGATTCTCGTTTGTGTAAATGGACAACAAATGCTCTAGTTCCTGTCCTTGGTAATCGAAATACACGAACATCAGTCGAACGTAATGTTAGTGGAATGAAGAAAGCACGGCAAAGCTCTCGTCCATATTAATACAATTTCAGTTCTTTATCTTTACTTGATAACTTTCCTACTCGATAGTTATGCACTTTTGTCAACTTAATTCACTCTTAAACTACAGAATGATGATCAAATAAAATATTTTAATACAAATGACAAGATTTAATAAGAAATTCGAATAAAATCATGTCTAATCACTTTGCAATAAGAAACAATGGACGCAGAACACGTGACACAACACGAAGCGTACGTACTCACGTCCACGCTGCTTACCCCGCGCGTATCTAAAGAATATCTTGAGCTTTGTGGACAAATCCTTCAAGAACGTCATCTTCGTGTGGTCATTGAAGAACGTGCGGTTCAATGGCGATGTGGGATGCCAACGTGTAGTAACTTGCTCGCAAAAAAGTATACAAAATGATTAGAGATGAGTTTATTGACTGATCTGTAGAAAACTACAAAAATATCGTATCTCGATGACCAAGAAAGAAGTGTATGACGCCCGTGAAGAACAGCAATTTTGTTCGAAAACGTGTATGATAGTAAAATACGAATTGATAAAGTAATGAATTAATGATTATGTAGGCTGCACGTAGATATATTGCATTGCTACCAGTGAAACCATTGCAAATGTTACCATCGCTGCATCAAGTTTTTGGTACTTCCAAGCCAAATCCAGCAGATTATCGATGGAATACACCAACTACAACACCTCCAGTGGTAGGAGCCCCTGCAAGGGCACGTTCAAATCGATCTCAAAGACCCCAACCTAAATTAATTTGGTCCAAGGAACCAGGGATGGGAGTGGTTGAACGTTCAAATGAAAAGAAAATAAGCATTGTTGAAAATAAAGCACCAGCAAATGCTTCACGAGAGTTTCCTACTGGAGAGCATGCAGTACGTATTGAAGGCTTTGTATTTCCAGCGCATAAAGCAAAAAAAGCATCTAAAATGGCAAAGAAAATGTCTCGAGAAGTAGCAGAAACTAATGAAGACGAAAGTGATTACACTTCCGAATCGGACTCTGGCACAGACACAGAAATGGAAATTTTGCTTGGTGATCAAAGCTCTGAAGATAGTGAAGGCAATACAGACGTTTATTCAATGTCAGATCTCTCTACTTTTGCTAATTTATGGCATAAAGTTTCGGAAATGGTCACGACAGAGACACTTGTCAAAGTTGCTAGTTGGAACAATCGCACAATTCCAATTATCTGTGAAGTTAAACCAATGTCAAGTGCTATGGAAGAACGTTTGAACGTATTTGGTTCCTTTTTACTTCGTCACATTACTGCTATTTCTGAAGTATCTGGCTTAAGTTGGGATCGACGAGTCCAAGGATTGCTCCAAGAACTTGTGTACACATTTCATCTCTTACGTCCTGTTGATGCCAAAGAAACAAATGAGGTATTATATTTATGATAAAATTTATTCTTATGAATGCTAGTGGAATGCAATGTGCTTTTTATTCTTATTAATCTGCCACGGACATACAGCAGAAACCCTCGAGTCACTTCCAACTCTATCGTAATGATGTCTATATAATTCTGCTTGACTAATTAATTGTATATAGACAAACTCTTGGACATTGTTCTCTTGAGCATGCAGAAATGAAGCAGCTTGTTCATATCTTTTACAATACAGATTCTTTAACTACCATGGTGTTAGCTGATGACATGAATCGAAAGCTGGAAATTGTACAACCCCCTTTATCAAAATCAAAGGTAATTATTACCCCCAGAATTTTGCTTGACACTTGTGCTATAGGGTATTTCTAAGAAACAATGCCGTAAATGTCGTCGTGCTACAGACGTATGCATTTGTGAACAACGTATTCGAGAAGACCATAATTTTTCTGATGCTGATGTGTCAATGATGTTGGAAGAATCACTAAAACTTCAAGAAATGGTCTCTTATGGGACTGTAGACGACAAAAAGGATTCAGTAGCAATTGAAAATGAATCAATGGGTGAATAGAGTTATTGTAATTCATTCAAATACAGCAATGAAGACTTTGATCCATATATCAACATGACAATTTGAAAATGACACCAAATGAACAATCCATACAAACCCTATGTATAAAAACACGCAACTTTTAGATTCTATAAAGAAATAATACCAATCATCTTTACTTATATACAATGATCCAAAGGCATATTTCGATTCAAGACTTGAGCAATTATACATTTAAATATGATCTAGCTGCCATAAAATTGTTCATGAGATGTCAAGCAATATTGAGTCAACTGGGTAGCGTGTTTTTAGCTGAATTTCTATTAGTTGACTTATCCGGTCAATATTCCGGATGATTTATGAAAAGGATTTTGAATCGCAGATTTCAAGTTGCGATGTCCCGCTCAAAGGTAAAGACGAGATGAAGAAATGCGTTTATGTGAGAGAATAGGAAGCAATGATGATAGTTCTGGATGCTAGTGCGTCTATGCGAGAACCTCTGGCAGAGATAACACGTAAAGTTGCGGTCGGATCCCGTTTTGATGCTGCAAAGACTGCAGTTCAAAGTATCTTGTCCCAAAAAATGCTTTTTCGCAAGCATGATGAAGTGGGAATTGTTATGTATGGTACAGAAGACACGGAGAATCCATTGAACGAACAAGGAGGCGAATACGAGCATGTTAAAGTATTGACGTATTTAGATGAAGCCTCGACGCGAGTCGCCGAATTAATGGCGAAAGCAGAACCTGCTACTGTGGAAACTAAAGCAGATTTGTTGGATGGAATCATTGTTGCGTTGGATATTATGATCCGAAGAACAGAAAAGAAAAAATATGAAAAACGACTTGTTGTCATCACAGATGCAGCCACACCGATCAATAATCCCGCCGATATGGAAGTGGTTTGTTCAATGATTAAGAATATGGAAGTTGAATTGCAAATCATGTACGAAAGTTTATTTTTTGAAGTATTTATCATGATAGCGGTATTGATTTTACGGCGAAAAAGGAAGTAAAAGAAGAATCAATCCAGACAACTGCTCTAAGTGTCAAAGACGAATCAATGGAAACAACTTCTCAAAGTGTCAAGGTAATTCTTCATATTGCTTGGTATCTTGATGTTTTAGGTTGAAAATGAAAAAATGCTACATTCGATTGCCCAGGAAGTATCTGGAGAAGTGATTTCTGTAACAAAGCGAATTGATTTCCTTACACAAGGCAAAACAAAGACTGTTTCTCAAGTTCGTATTATTGTGGCTATTTAATCATTTATGATTTTGATAGTCTACAAAATTTCGTGGCAATTTGGAATTTGGAGATACTTTACAAATTCCTGTTTATGTTTTTTCGAAAACTCTTGAACAAAAAATGCCTACTTTAGCTAAAGAATCCGCTGTGGCTGATCCTGGTGTTGGAAAAGTTAAAATGGATCGATTGTATCATAGCCAAGTAATATATCAAGCTAAAAATTATGGTAAATATTGTGGTAGGTCAAACCTGATGAAGAGGTCCCTCCCGAGTCACGCATTAAAGCTTATAAGTATGGATCAGAAATGGTTGCTTGATTTGCAAGATTGATGTATCTAAAAAGACTCTAGATTCCATTTTCGACGGCAGATCAAGCATCCCTCAAACTTGCTACTGAACGTAGTCTTAAAGTCCTTGGTTTTATTAAACGGGAACTAATTGATCGTACCTCTCGTTGTTCTGCTCGTAGTTGACATTGCCGTAGAAACCATGTTTATGGGCTCGACTGATGCTGTGTTTGGTGATTTCACAAAGCCTCGTGCACAAGAAGCCTTAGCAGCATTTGTACGTGCAACCGAAGCTGAAGGAAAAGTAGCCCTTGCACGATTTGTGTGGCGTGCTAATGCTGCACCAAAAATTGTTGTACTTATTCCAAGTAGATTAAAAGGATTCCACTGCATTTTATACTTTGTTAGATGCTTATGGGTCGTTGAGGCTCAATTGCTTTTGGATGCAAGTATTGCCTTTTGAAGAAGACCTTCGTCAATACGAGTTTCCATCGCTTCGCATCCCTAAAGCTCAACCTACCAAAGGTATTTCTACTTGAAAACTTACTTTTGAAAAGTGTTGACAGAGCAACAAGACATTGCTGATGCTCTTGTCGACTCGTTAACCCTATCGGGTGATAAACAGTTCTGTATATATTAATTTAGCACTTCTAACAATACGTAGAAATTTGCATGAAAAAGCCTTTTGCCCATCCCTCCAGCGATTCTATGACACAGTGCCTTTGCGTGCTTTGGATCCAGCATGTCCCCTAGCATCCTTACCTGCCTATGTTGAGCGGTAGAACGAGCTTTTAAATGAATCTAACTTTTGCAGGTATGTTCGTGAAGACAAGGAATTATTTTCCAAAGCACTTCCAAGCATTGAAGAATTTAATGTATCATTTCAACTTAAAGAAGCTGTCAAAGCAAAAGACAAGAAGAAAAAGTTTTTCTGGAGTGACACAAATAAGAAGACTGATGATTCTGTCAAAGAAGAAGTCACTGAAGATGCTACACCTGATGAAGATGAAGAAGACTTTGATCTTGATGTAAATTGCATTGCAACTCTGAGTTTACCAATGGCACTAGGACCTTTTGGGAGGTGAAGATATTACAAGTGTTGGTTCGATGAATCCTATCTCGGATTTTGAAGCTTTACTCTCAGCTAAGCAAAATAAAGTGGCAAAAGCTCATTCGGGTATTTTTTATAAAATTGTGATGTAATTAATCTGGTGTAGCCGTGACTGGAATGCAAGATGTAATTACAACATTGTTTAGTCAAGATGCTGTTTATCACAGCAAAGCTTTACAATGCTTGAAACATTTTCGCCGAAGATCTCCAGAGGTAATGAACCGTACTTCAAAGGTTCGTCAACGTCAAGTAGATCCAATACTCTACATCGTTCAACACGTTTTTACACGAGTTGAAGGATAAAATATATATCTCTGCTGCCTGGTCTCTTTTGGTGAGCAACGAGATGTCACTTATTTGCAGCAAAGATGATCCTAGCTGCGATGTTACACCAAGTGAAGCTTATGTACAACTATCATGTTATCTACACCATTGACTAAATGATCGTAGGTGTTTTTGCATGGTGCAGCAGTCAAGGAAGAAGCTCCTGTAGTGGTTGATGCACTAAAAATCGAAGTCGAAGAAGATGACTTGTTTGCTGATCTTGAATAGCCAAGCTTTCTAGTAAATATATGCTGATCTTTTGCATAATGTCATGATTCATTTTGTCAATGAACTCATATCGTTTCGTTGGAAACCAATTAAAAAGCTTATGGCCTTCTTTAGCCATAATCAAGTCGACTCGTGGAATGGTGGCTACAAGGAGTCTAATCTGGATTGCGTTGGGTACTCTGGAGCAGTAGCTGGTGTCTTGGATAACACGTATGCTATAGTACTTGAATATGATGTTATCAAAATGCAATAGGGTTATAGTACTTGGAGGTCGGGAAACTCCTGGCGAAGATTTTAATGAGAGTTCACTGGTGCTATTGTTTGATTTGAGCTTGGAAAAGAATATGACGGATTATGATGTTCAAGGCTCGCTTTCAAGAAGAATTGGTACTATTTGAGCAATTTTATATAATTCATACACTACTAGGACATTCTGTTGCTGTTTTACACACTAAAGCTACGTTGTATGTATTTGGTGGCAAAGTTATATCTGATGATTCACTATTTCATCAGTGCTTGGATGATATGATTAAAGTCACATATTCGCAGCGTATCCTCCGCATTGAACAAGTTTACTATTTTTTAAATATTTATGATTGATTTGCTTTTAGATGTGTCGTAAAGGAAATGACGAAAGTCCTCCTGCTCGGGCTTGGCATACATTGACTACAATTAAATATCGTCCTGCTCCTGATGCTGCTGCTCAAAAAACCAAAGGGCAAGTTTCTGCCACTGTTTTACCTGTTGAAAATGAAGAAGCCTTGCTGCTAATGGGAGGTCGAGCTCAAGGCCAACAAGCTCTAAAAGATATATGGGTCTATACGTTTATCAAGGCGGAGGAAAGTGAAGTTGTTGCTCCAAAATGGCTCAAGTTAAATGTAAGAAATGGCATTGTGATGTTAGAATTGAAGAAATGATAGACTGAAGGCACCTCTCCACTACCATTATTACATCACTCATGTGAACCTATATGTGATGGAGAAAAGTTAATTGTATTTGGTGGTATAAAAGCTGGTTCATCACATTACAATGAAAGTATTTCAGTATTGGATTTAACAAATGGCATTGGATCTTGGTCAACTCTTGTAGCAACATCCCCACTTTCTCTTTGTTTTCAAGAAGCTCTAACTGTTCAAATTCCTATGATTTCTTCAACCAACTCGGTATTTCCTCAACCCAATGTAAGAGGCATGTTAAATGTTTGCATCTAACTATATTTTTGTAGAATGAAGTGCTTTCTTCAATTGATCGAATTCTCATATTTGGTGGACAAAACCCACAAGGTCATACAGATTTTACAAAATTCTACCTGCTTGATCCAAGTTCTGGCAGTACCGAGAGTTTTCATGGGAATCTTGCAATTCAAAGGTAAACTTGTTATAAATTAACAAGTTTAATGCTGAGAATGGTTAGTACAATGGGTCATGCTGTAGTCTCTGATGAAAAGAAGCGTAAAATTTATCTTTTTGGAGGTACAAACGTAGATCATTCATGGCGAAATTCTTCATCTGTCATTGATTTATGGCAATGCCAATACGAACCTGCACCAGATATGTCTCGATTTGAAAAGATTCGTACATTTGAATATCCCAATGGCGATATTTACATTGGAGAACTTGATCCAGACACAGATATTCGCATAGGTCTTGGTCGTTGTACTTTTAAAGATGGACGAGTTTATGAAGGACATTGGGCTGAAGATAAATTTGATGGAGCTGGAGTCATGGCGTATGCCAATGGAAATATATACGATGGTACATGGAGACTTGGTTTACGTGATGGCACTGGTAAACTAACAATATCTCCCGAATCCGCTGCTACGATGGTACTCATATACCTCTGAACTACTTTTTTAAAGCGTAATAGGTTTATTATGATGGACAATGGCAAGATGATCTTCGTCATGGTTCTGGTGCTTTAGGCAATCGAGATGGTTCTATTGTACGAGGAATTTGGAACAATGATGTTTTCCAAGTATCAAGTGCATTAGTTGAAAACTTTATCGATTGCGGTATTGTTGGTATGTACGAAGGTGAAATTGATATCACAACCAATTTGCCAAGTGGATATGGTCGTTTTGAGTCTCTCAATTACCCCAAATCTGGTGAAATGTATTTAGGTCATTGGGCTCAAGGCAAACGTGATGGGTATGCACTTTATCATTATGCATCATCATCTAATCACAATACGTTAGAGAAGGAATGTGTATGCTTTTTGATGGTACAATCTATCAAGGTGAATGGAAAAATGGTAAGAAAAATGGGTTTGGTAAATGTGATTTCGCTCGTACACGTGATCGATACGAAGGGAAATGGGTTGGAGGACAACGTTGTGGACAAGGTATTTACTTAATCATTTCAGTCATAACAAATTCAATAGGTAAATGCACCTATGCTGCTGGATTTATCTATGAAGGACATTGGGCTGCAGATCAACGGCATGGACAAGGTCGATGCACATATACTGATGGAACTCTTTATGAAGGACAATGGAAAATGGACACATTCTGTGGCGATGGAGCTTTGGTACTACATAATGAATAATTATCATTCTTTATAATGACAATATTGTCCATGACAACATATGTTTATTATCCGGATGTTTTCGGATATCGCATTGCAATTGAGTTGAGAATGGAGAAGAGCGACGTGTCCCCGCCGCCCCCACCGTTAGATGAAGATTTAATGGCTAATGATACGATATTAAGCATTGATGAAGGTCCTATGGGTGTAGGAGAGAGCCCTCCACCGCCTCCTCCAGCAGAAACGCCGCCTCCACCACCAGGATTCTCTCCATCGCCTCCTACTTCAAATGGCATTGGAAGTTCTCCAGAAGCAAGAAACTCTGGAATTGAAATGATAGAATCTTTGCAAGAAGAAAGCAGTGTACATCGAGCTGCAAAGTATAATCCAGTTTCTGCACTTGGCCCGAAATCAAGTCCTTTACCAAAAACTGAAGAGAAAAATGACAGTCAATCTCGATGGCATTTGGGATTGATTGAAAACTATACGATCATTGATAAGGTTGGTTCGGGGACGTATGGGTATGTCTTGATATTTGAGCTGAGTGGATTGATGAATGTGAATAGGGAAGTATATAAATGCCAACATAAAATTACTAAAGACATTGTGGCCTTGAAGAAATTACGTCAAGAAGTTGAGAAAAATGGAGTAGGAAGATATAGAATTGATATGAATGGGATTGATGTATATATGTATAGTTTCCTATTACTTCGATTCGTGAAATGAAGATTTTAAAACAACTTAAACATCCAAATATTGTCGAGCTTAAAGAAATTGTTTCGAAACAAGGTTAATGGATTTGATCATGTACAAGTATTAAAGTTATTTGTGTAGAACCACCACGAGATGGCAAGAAACCTCCTCTTTATTTTGCGTTTGAATACATGGAACATGATCTTTCTGGTCTTTTAAACCATGAAAAAGTTCCCAAATTTTCTCGTACACAAGTGCAGTGCTACATGCGACAGCTTCTTACTGGTGTTGCCTTTATGCATGGGCACAAAATCATGCATCGAGATATTAAAGCATCCAATCTCTTGTTAAACAATGAAGGGATGCTGAAAATTGCTGATTTCGGTCTCTCTCGTTATTGGAATGAAGTTAATGCCAAAGGTGGTCGCTATACAAATAAAGTCGTCACGTTATGGTATCGTCCTCCTGAATTAATCATGGGCTCAACATCTTACGATTTTTCCATTGATATTTGGTCTGTCGGATGTATCTTTGCCGAATTACTACTTGGACGAGCTCCAATGCAAGGCCGTAATGAGCTTGAACAGGTACTTGGACTGTGGTAGAAATCAACCTCAAGCTTCCCAGTTGCAATGCATCTACGGACTCGTAGGCGTTCCGACCAAGGAAAATTGGCCCAACTACGAAATGTTGCCTCAAGCAAATGCTTTTCAACCCGATGCCAAGCACGTATGTCTTCTTGCTGAACGGTTCAAAGAGTATGCTATTTATTAACAATTGGGCTGATATTTGTTGTAGTTTCCCAGCACCGACTGTCGATCTATTATCCAAAATGTTAACATTAGATCCAGCAAAGCGTATATCTGCATTAGATGCATTGGATCATGAATATTTTTGGAAAGTGCCAACCTGCAAACCAAGAGAGTATATTCTTGTTGATATTTTATGATGGATTTAGACTATTGTGTAGTTTACCAAAGTTTCCAGTTGCTTCCACTCATGAGTATCAATCGAAAAAGCGACAACAAGAAGAAATGAAGCACGAACCTCCATCCAAACGCATTCATCACCATCCCCATCATACATCAAGGTCGTATGCCAATCCTTCCGCTGTGAATCGCAGACTTCATGCACCACTTTCCTCTCATGAACAAGATCGTTATGCTCGATCCCATCATTCTCGACGTAGATCCAAGTCGAGGGAACGCAACTAGACCAGTGTGTAAATATACTAGTATTAAAATTAACTCGATTCTTCCCTACAATTAGAAAGCGATAAATTAGTTAAACAGCCATGACTGAGCTCAGTCGTAAAATATCTTCAACACTTTGTACTTTGACCATTGTTTCTTCTAGCATAGATGCCATTTTCATATACACAGGTGGCATTGTATTATCTTCTTCTGATCCTGTAGAAGAAGTTGAGACGTAATGGAGTTGAGAGTCATCTTCTTCGACTTCAGGGGTTTGAAAAGTTAATTTGCATGTAACATTGGTCTTCTTTAAAAACTTGCACACTGTTGTAAATGGCACAGAGCTTACTGAAATTCCATTGATAGACACTAAAACATCACCAACCTGAAGCGCATCGACACCAATTGCTTCACTATTACCAGTGAATCGTTTAATACGAGCTCCTTTATCATCTTCACCAAAACTTTCAAGAGCCATGCCCAAACGATCACCAGGATTCCAAAGCACACTATGAAGACGAGGAGCATTCGAAATAGATGAAGATGAACGTAAAACAGAACCAAGATGCTGTAGTTGTCCTGAAAGATCACGCAATTCACTTGAAATATCATCCATCGAGTCATCAGGATGATCAAGGGAATGCAATGATGTATTGCTACCATCCATAGATTGCATAACCCGTTGGCTATCAAATGCACTAGGATGGCTAAACACTGAGCTAGCTGTTGAAGCTTGGCTAGGGCTACGTCCAGAACGTCCAAAGCTTTTAAGGTTGCTATCACACGATTCATTCCGTGTGATGATTGATGGTGTGGAGAAGGATGGAATATGAGTGTCGGATTCTGATCGTGTCATCATGGATGTTCTTCGATTTAAACTTGTTCCAATGCTGCTCATTCGCATACCAAGACTTGATCGTCGATCTGTCATTGGGACTGCTTTCTTTAAGATATTGATACTATGTTCAGGTAGACGATATTTTCTTGCCATTTCTGCTGGAAAATATCCTTCACCTGACTTGACAAAGACTGCAGCAGGAAATGCAGAAACAAGCACATTTAAATGCAATGCAGGTAGTTTATTCGTGATTGCCACATGCAATGGCAGCATCCCTGATAAATTCTTGGTCTCACATGCTTCAGGAAATGTCTTGACAAGCAATTCAATCGTATCAAGTGGGACTTTTAGCTCCGTACATGCCCAATGTAATGGCAACATGCCAAATTCATCAGTTACCATAATCGATTGTGGTAAATTCTCTGCCAAATCATTCAATTCTTTCCATTCCCCTTCTTCTGCGCGTTGAAGTGCTACTTGGTCCATCGCTTTCCTGGCACAAATTCAAATGAAATGGAAATCTCGTGGAAAAATACGATTTGGGTGGCAATTTTTTTTAAGTATCCGGATACGGCGCCTTGTCTCGCTTCTTTTTATGTTTAAGAGGTTATTATTTTTTAGAGTTTATTATTAGAAGTCAATAGAAAATTATGTGTATATTTCTTTTATATTAGTTAATATATCAATATTGTGTATCATGATTGTAGTGTCCGATCATTTGTATGGTTGTGTTATGCATGAATAGCCAGTAAAGAATATACTGGATTTATTAAATGAATGGTAGAGTAAATAAATATGGGCAATTCTGACGATCGTCATCTTGTCCGGATAAAAACATGTGTTTAGGATTAGAATTTATATCGTTGTGTGTCACAGTGAGGCTTGCTATTATGTCATATTGATATTAAAAAGATATGAACATTAGAAAAAGGAACAAATGAAAATGGATTGTTAATAAACATGGATGTGGATAATAGAGTATATTAAAGAGATACCTATTGTTAATGCATGGGACAAAAGTATTTTGTTGATGTCGCAGTCGGTTGTAGCAACGATACAAATGAAAGTTGTAGAAATTCGCTTCATTAGCGATAAAAATTGCTGGCTCTATATAACTTATATATGACTTGGGTGATTTAACGATATATATGAAGATGATCGGTTGTTTACTGGCCTCCAAATGAATGAAAGTTGATGGCTTAACCATCTGATGGATGACGACTCAATCGAGTAGCCATCATTTTCATCGGACGACAATTTTTTGACAATTCACTTGTCAATTAAAAGCTACTAGAAAAAAAAGTTGTCATCAAGAAATGCATAAAAAGCACAAATTCATTTCATGTAAATGACAACAGTACAAATGCAAGAAACTAATGATTATGACCTACCTCTAACGAGGCTTGGAGACGATCCTCGACCCATTGCATTGGAGTGTAATGCAATTGCTTCGCTCGTTGTTCACGAAAGTAAAACACTACAATTGCAACCATCCTATTTCAATATGGTTTATAAGTTTACCTTAGTTCTTGACGTACCTTCCAACAATAATTGTAGTGACAATGACAATAAACATCACATCCAAAGACATTTTCATCATGCCACTTTGATCCAACATTTGCAATTGAAGAGAGGATGATGTGGATGCTATGATCAATGACCTTGACATGAGTGCTGGGGCATTGCCATAGTAGCACCAATACCAAAAAGACCACATATCGTCATAGGACACACAAATGCCACTAAAAAGTAGACCAGAACCAAGTAATAGAAACACAACACCATACACTGGTGGCATATTATTAGAAAGAGCACAAGCACAACAAATAAGTGATTGCCATGCACATGTGCCAAGGATAAAGATCAAAAATAAAGTAAAAATTCCACGGGATGTTATATTGTCCCATGTATGGACTCCAATAGACACACTCATCAAGATGATCGAATTCACAACAGCCTTTGGTGTTTCTATCAAAAAAAGCGCATAGACATACGAATAGAAACTTATTGCATTGGATTTTCTTTCCATCTAACGATTACTAAGTCAACATTTGTGGATACATTAGTATACCTCTAGAAGCGGCCTTTCTATAAAGTACTCTGGAATGATTTCAAGGTACTCCAATACCATTCCATAAGCACCTATTTAAAAGATCAAGACAAGTTGTCTTTGACAAGTACTAATTGTAAACATGAGCATCACATTTTGATATAAAATGCCATATTCATGTAAAAGTTTTTTGTCTGCTTGTGTAATTGTTGGGTTGGACATAAGTTGGGACATTGGTGACTATACATTCGATTAACATTATGAAAGAATGTAAAAGAATAGACATAGGAAAAAGCAGTGGCAATGATCAACGACACCACAACAGTCTGTGTTGATGTAAACTTGACATTAAAATTGATATTTTTTTCACCTGGATGTTACGCAAAAGAATATCAAGTCGTTTGGTGTAGACACGACTATAGCGTCGCTCAAAACATGTCCATGTTTGAACATGAATCCACGATTGTTTGGCTTGCTTAAAAGTAATTCCAGAACTATCACTCGAATATCGAGCCAACGATACCATTAATGATCGATATTGCTCAGAAGATTGCCAATGAGGTAGGAAATGGGATGATTCATCTATTGAGTAATTTAGGTAGATTATGTTGATTGTATATACGTGTTGTCACGAGAGATAGACGTCGTTTATTTTCTTCACGCTCGGGATCAAGTCCGAGAGCATCAATGATAAAATCTGCAGGATTATCATACGAGCTTGAATTTAATGCCAAAGTTGGAATTGCTTGTAAATGCTTCACTACATTTACTTGAGGGCCACAGTAGATGACATGACCCCCTTTTTCCATAAGGACAACCTATAGTATTCGAAATGAAATGACATTACAATGATATCTTACATCATCAAAAAGCTGAAAGATTTCTGCCCGAGGTTGATGAATAGTAGAAACCACAGTCAAACCTTGAGTAGATGCTAATTGAGAAAGCATTTGAACTAAAAGTAATGACGAAGTAGCATCTAATCCACTCGTGGGCTCATCTAGAATTAGCACTGATGGAAGTCGAAGAAGTTCAGTTGCAATTGATAATCGACGCTTTTGACCACCAGAAATACCTTTAAGACCACTGATAAGTCCCCCGATAGGTGTATTAGCAGCATCATAAAGCTGAACAACTTTAAGAACTGTATTAACACGAGCAATTTTTTCACGCAATGTCATGGAGTCAGGAAGTCGAAGATAAGCTGAAAACAATAAACTTTCACGAACGGTTAATGTCTATCACAATATTAGCAAAAGTACTCACAAATTATTTACTTCAATAAATGTATCCGTTTGTTCGACATAACCTTGAGATGACATAAAAGTATCATAATCTTTAGGGTTTGATTTTGCATTGTTAATCATTCGGAATCCATAAAAGCGTCCTGAAGATGCCCGTCCACTGATAAGATTGAGCAATGTTGTTTTTCCTGATCCTGATGCTCCCTATTCAAAATTGGACTATTCTATCACATAAAGTGAGTAGTACCATAATAGCAGTAAGTCGTTTAGGTGCAAATGTACCCGACACATCATGTAGAATTTGTTTTTCTCCTTTTGGTTGGCTATACACGATGAATACATTCAAGAATATCTTAATCAAATACCTATGATCAATAGCATAATATCCTAAAAAGGCAAATGAAATCGTATACATCGGCAGCGACCCGGTGGCTAACGATACAATTTCTTTTCCAAACAATTCATTTTCTATAACATTTCAATTCAAACCTCGAAAGAAATACATACCCAGTTGTGCAATTTCGTGTCGTACTTGTAAATGGAATCGATGACTGCGAAAGAATGCATACAATGACATAAGACACACAGCCAAGACTACACCAAATGCTACAATTAGCAATCCATTGCTATATTGCGTGTCAAAGTTCAATGCTGTTGCATTTGGAAAGCTTGTAAGCTGACAATTGCCCAGCGTTAAGGCACGTGTCAGTTGATCCATTTAAATGACTGTAGAAGATACAACCTTTTAGACACAAACCGTTTCGAAGTGAACATTTTACCATATGTTCTGAAAGGTCGTGGATTTCTAGCCGTACGTTTCTATTGACGACTAAGATCAAAATGATATCTATAGTTCTAATGGATTCTAACATTATAGAAGACAAAGTTAGAAAAAAAAATGTTTTAAAGAAATAAAAGTAATCTAATAGGGTCTTATCAGTAAATGGCTTTGCCTTTTACAATATGAAATCCAACTTGACTACATTTACTTCTTCTTGCCACCCTTGCCACCGGCTTCCTTCTTGATGACCGAGTGAATGACACCGACAGCAACGGTTTGACGCATATCACGGACGGCAAAACGACCAAGAGGAGGGTATTCTTGGAAGGATTCGACAGTCATAGGCTTGGTTGGTTCCAAGACGACCATGCAGGCATCACCAGACTTGACGAACTTTGGGTTTTCTTCCAAAACCTTACCGGAACGACGATCCATCTTTTGGGTGATTTCCTTAAACTTGCAGGCAACATGGGCAGTGTGGCAATCCAACACTGGAGAGTAACCATTACCGATTTGACCAGGGTGGTTCAACACAATGACTTGAGCAGTAAAAGTTTCAGTGCCCTTGGCAGGGTCGTTCTTCGAGTCCGAAGCAACGAAACCACGGCGAAGTTCCTTAACGGAGACGTTCTTTACGTTGAAACCAACGTTGTCACCAGGGACGGCTTCTGGGAGGGATTCGTGGTGCATTTCAACCGACTTGACTTCGGTTTGGAGACCGACAGGGCCGAATTGGACGACCATACCAGGCTTCAACACACCAGTTTCAACACGGCCGACTGGGACCGTGCCAATACCACCGATCTTGTACACATCTTGGAGAGGAAGACGGAGGGCCTTGTCAGTTGGACGCTTAGGTGGGTTCAAGTTGTCGAGGGCTTCAAGGAGGCAAGGTCCCTTGTACCATGGCATGTTGCCGGACTTTTCAATCATGTTATCACCTTCCCAGCCGGAAATTGGCACGAAAGGAATCTTGGCAGGCTTGTAACCAACCTTCTTGAGGTAGTTGGTGACTTCTTCCTTGATTTCTTCGTAACGAGGTTGGCCGTACATGACAGACGAGTCATCCATCTTGTTGATGGCGACAATCATTTGACGCACACCAAGGGTAAAGGCAAGAAGGGCATGTTCACGAGTTTGGCCTTCCTTGGAGATACCAGCTTCAAATTCACCAACACCGGAAGCAACCACAAGAATGGCGCAATCGGCTTGCGAGGTACCGGTAATCATGTTCTTGATGAAATCACGGTGACCAGGGGCATCAATGACTGTGAAGAAGTACTTTGGGGATTCGAACTTCCACAAAGCGATATCAATGGTGATACCACGTTCACGTTCAGCCTTCAAGTTATCAAGCACCCAAGCGTACTTGAACGAGGACTTTCCCAATTCAAGAGCTTCCTTTTCGAACTTTTCAATGGTACGCTTATCAATACCACCGCACTTGTAAATCAAGTGACCAGTAGTGGTCGACTTGCCGGCATCGACGTGACCGATGACAACCAACGAGATATGGATCTTTTCCTTAGGCAT
>JNBS01000689.1:0-10520 GCA_002081575.1 Thraustotheca clavata | reverse complement strand
AGCTATTGGTATAGCTATGGCTGCTGGGCCCATGACGATCGTGCAACGTTACCAGGCTTCATGATCCAATTTTACAATATTTTATTCACATCATTTGCAAGAAATGAACATGAACTAGAGGTATCTCTGGCATCGGCGCTGTACACTTTTATTCTTGGTATTCTACCAGTAATGTTTGGGTTTTTACCTCGGACTTGGTTGAGTTGTGGCTCTAGGAAAATATTTACCTTTGCTAAAACATAATTACACACAATTCCAAGCTCATATTTGTACAATGATACAAAGGATCGCTGGGTGTTGCATTTGGTATTCCCCCCTTGTATTGGAAAGACAGACATTACTACAATTAGTGGCTCTTTGTATAATCTTTTTAGGCTTGACAAGGAGTACAAAACGCATTTGAGATTAGTCAGAGAGGTGCTGATTGCTATGTAAAATGGGTATGTGGACCTCAAAAATGGAAGTGCTGTCGATTAAGTCTTTTGTCATGTATCGACGCTCAAAACCCAATACAATTGATTAGCAAGAAATGTAGTGCTGTTGGCGGAATTGAATTCGAAGAAGGGTCGATAAAAGTATTTCAAGGATCATATCAATCTCCATGGGTCTTATAAACCATTTATTTATTAAGTCACACTTCTAATGTGGCAATGGATATTTTATTTCTTAATACAACAAGGAATCCATTATTTCATGCATTTCTTTGATTTTGGATAATAAAAAGTCTTGATTTCGTCTTATTTGGTTCAGTTGATACATTGTATCTAGGCTTACTGCTTTAGCACCATAGACCAATGCTAGCAACTTTTTCCTATTCCAGCTGGAGCCTGGAATTTTAAGTTTAATTGAAGTTGGCTTGAGATGCATATTTTGATCAGAGGAACTATCCTTTGAATTACTCCCTGATATTTGAAGATTTTCAGCTCTTGCTTTAGAATAAGTTGCTAACTTATCCTTCATCTTTGGAAATTGCTCCAAAGCTACCAATATGTTTAAAGTCTTGAGAAATATAGTTTATACCTTCGAGAAAACAAAATGTGTCAACATTCGTAGTTCACAAAAACTCAGTGTTCGAACAGTTGCAATTCTTTTGCATTCTTTTGATTTAAAATTGCCATTTCACCTAAAAGCATTTCTAAGGCCAAAACAATGAATTAAGTAGCTCACCAAAATATTGATTTTCACCAAGAACTGTAACTTGAGCACCACCTTTAAGTACTTCGACTGCTCCTCGAAAGATAAAAACATTTCATTTCCAATTTCACTCTCCACATAAACATCTTCAAATGCAGCAAAACATACAATTCGCAAGGTCCATCATAAAATTTGGATCACCACCTTTAAAAAATGGGAATTTCCATAAAAAATGATCATAGATTGCTAAAGCAACTTTAGATCTGAGCATTGATGATAATTCAATTTAAAGATCATTCTCTTGTAGCATATCGTTTTCTTTGGATTTACGAGAATTGTGAAAAAATTCACGAATCTCGGTGCGTAATGCTTCAGGTAAATCTCTTGCAGCCATGTATTGATTAACTTCGTCCTAAATATTTTTTATGGGTAATAATTCAAGTAGTATACCATCTTTTCCCGAAATGCAGTATTATGAGCTGTTAAATTTGATACAAGCGACACAATCTACAAATATTGTTTTGACTGCAAATTAAGAAAATACAATACATTTGTAAATCTATAGGCAAATATTCCAGCACCAGCAAAAATTGAAATTATTGAAAAAATCGTTCATTTGGGCTCATTCCAGTCACTATCAACTTTTTAAATACATCTATCATTGAAAAATACCACCGCCATTGCCCACCGTAGCACTAAACATTGTATCAGCATTTCATTAATGATAGAATGAAATACAGGGTCATAACAGCCCAATATAAAGAAGCAATATATTGATCCCAAGGAGCACCATCCACTAGATTTGTCTCTCTCAACCATGTATTTATCTGAGGGTCATTAATATTGTTTGTGTATTGATACGAAATCCAAAAGAAAAAGTATCTAATACACGATGATGCTATATATATTTCAAAAAAAAGTACGCAAACTAGTGAGAATCAAGACAATAGCAATACAATAACGACATAAGCTGCTAATCGTTGATCGGATCAATAATGCTTGCTGAAGTCGATTGAAAATACGTAGCATACGAAATAGTCTAAGTAGTCTCAAAAGGCTAAAGAACTCCTATGCTTAACAGTCTTCGTCATCGGTTCAATAGGAAAACTTGAAATAATCAATAATAAACCAAGACGAAATATATGACTTTGCAATAATTGAAATTTCAAAATGCACTTTACCTTGGGCTTCCACTCCAGTAAAGAAATTTATCTACTATAAAGTCATTAATACTAGTACTTTACCCAAGTCTTACGATATCAAGTTTAAAAAATATATCTATCACATTTTCAAATTTAGCTAAAGCAGAACTGGTTGAATAATAACTTTGAAAGGAAACTTTAATCTAGCAAGTCATCGAGTTCCCGCCTATGGAGGGTTAACATAAATATCTTACCAATACAGTATATATAGTGTTATAAAAGATGAATAGAATTGATATAGTATTCGAATATTTCCGTGTGGATGAAGAATATACCATTTTTTCATAGATGCAACAGGGATTTTGCGTGAACTTCCTATATTTTGTCTGTTGATAGATTATTGAGATTCTTGTTGCATGTCTTGAATTAAATTATGACACGATATGATATCTTTTATTTGAAAATGTATCATGAAATCTTCATACTGGCTAGGGACTTCTACAAAGTTGATATGAATGAATGACTTCTACAAAGTTGATATGTATTATAAAACTATGTTGCCTGGCAATTGTTTTGAATAGTAAAGCTACTGTACAAAAGTATTTGCATCAATGCTTAAATCATGTACTTGAAAGGTGAAATCATTATAACGACATTGTGTTTACGTCATAAAGTGTATGTGTACAAGAAAAGAATTTTAGCTTTGTACAGTAGTCAAACGCGATTATTTACGTTTATGTGAGAAAGAAGTACAATATGCTAGAGGCAAGTATCATGACTTATAGCCCGCATATATTTGAAAATCCAAGATCAATTCCTTGTTCAATATCGTGTTTGGTGGTTTGAAAGCCAATGTAGCCCATGCAGAGGGCGGACAAGCCGATTGTAAATGCCAAAATGTATACCAGAAATGAAGTTCGGTTGTACTTTTTGAGTAAAAATCCAACAACCTAATAGAGTGTTAAGTGATGAAAAAGAGATTATGTTTACCTTTTGCCCAAAGAGGCCACCGCAAAACCCAACAAGAATATACCAAAAGACGTAATCTGCATAGTATGTGAGCTAAACATCTTTCAATTGAAATTATATGTACCGTATTGTTTTTGACCAGGAAACATTCCAGCAATAGCGAATTGTAATGTTGTCGCTGAGGAAGTAAAGAGAATCATAAAAGAAGCTGATGAAGTTTGTACAACTGGTAAAATGCCATTTTCAAGCATAACTGGGCCTTTCACCATACCACCTATGCCAGTAAGTAAGAGCTATTTTATATTAAATAGATATACCTCCAATACCGAGTAGACCAGCAGCGATACCAGCACAGTAGCAATACAGAGGAAAGACAACTTGTGTTTTGTTTTTAGTCCAATGCACATCGCCATCGACAAACGGAGTATTTGTGATAACCATTAGACGATTTCGCAATCTCAAATTGACTCCCATTTTACTATATCAATATTAGTACGAGTTCGAACCAATCTGCAGTACTATGAAATGTATGCCAATATGAGCAAAGGTGAGAAAAGTAAAATCCAATACACCTCTGAGCCACAATGAATACCAACTAAAAATATATGTGTAAGCAAGTGATATATGTAGCTTTAGTACCTAAACTGGGTGAACCATGTCCACCTAAAAAGAGTGCTTGAATCATTAGAATGGACCAGCAAATTATTAATGGCAAAACTCGTTTCCATGGGAAAGTCACACTTTCTGTGCTGACAAGTTTGTTTTTAATTTCTTGGATAAATTCGTCTTTGCCTAACATCAGTAGTAAGTACAAACAATAAAAGTAATTCTCTACTTTCTTCAGGAATGTTGAGCGGTTCTAGACTTTCAAAATCCACTTGATCTTGGTCAAGTAATTGACGACGCTTTTTTTGTTCTTGAGTCCAAATTCGCCATTTCTTAGCAGCATATAATGCATCAATTTTCTACATTTTGTTACAACATTATATCAATAATACTTGAATTACTCTTCGTTTTTGAACGATCAAAAGTGCTGTTGTATCATTGATTTTTTCTACTGGCATATCGTGCTTTTTTGATAATTCGATTTGTTCTTTGGCCCAAAGCTAATTCAAATATGTAAATTATTCCATTTGAATAAAGTGGCTACCTTATTTCCTTTGAGTGTTGTTTTATACGAAATATACGATAGCAACGTAATAAGTAGGATAAGAATCAACCAAGAAGGAAATGCTTTATTCGCCAAGACACCAAATATCGTACCAATTAAAGTCGCTGGCTCCATCATTCCACACAAAGCATAATCAATAAGTGGACGATTTGGTTGCACTAAAAGGATATTAGATATTAGACCATCAAAAATCTGTATTACAAGGATGTTTCTTTGAATAATTGACAAAAAATGTAGCTACAGCAGCACCAAAAATTGTTGCTTTTGACAATGGAATTGCATGTTTTGGACCAAGACCAACAACAAGAATATACAAAGGAACAAGTAAACCACCACCACCAACACCACAACCAGCACCAAGAGCTGCAGCCAAGAATGCCATAAAAGTTGAAAAAGCATCATCCCATGTAAATGGAGCAAATAAATCTTTTTCAATGCAATACGTCACTGGTTCTTCATGGTACGTAGAGTTATTCGAAGGCACACGAACCAACAAATTGTTTTGAACGATACATCTTTTGGAATAATCATTAGTATTAGCACCACATTGTAAATCAGTTTGGCAATAAGTGCAAACACTAGAAATGGTATGAATTTCATGGGATAGAGGTGAAAATACTTACTTTTCAACACAAGCTAGCCCAGGTAAAAATCCACAATCATCTCGTTCAGAGCATTGCCTTCCATACAAATAGCTAGTACTTAAAATTGTCGTCTTATTAGCATCAAGTCGAAGACTTCGAGCATGAACTTGGATGATTGTAGCCAACAAATAGGCAAAAAAATTGACTTTTCGCATGGTTGACTAATCCTCTAATGAAAAAAATGTAACATAGCAATTTTGACACAATCATCTGAGAAAGGCAGTAGTAATAATCATTACGACATAATAGCCCAGTACATTAGAATTGAGCAATAAGAATTACAATTCCATCATCAAACTACTTTCTCAGTCTTTTGACACATAGAACGCTCAATAGTAATGTAGGCTTGGACTCGAATCAAAAATACGACGTACAAATGGTGTTTCGAAGTATCTCTTTTACCGCAATGAATACTGTACTCCCGTACGAATTTTCTCAATGTCAAATCAACAATACTGTGTAAATTCTTGTCTGCGTTGGTTCCCTTACACAAGATTTGATTTGTGAAATAATTTATATCATTAGATTAATGATAGAATGGCTTTGTTTGATTGAGAATTTTAACTATATTATTTAAGTATTTATTGTGTTTGGAATGCGGTAAAATTATCTTATGGTCTTACGGTACATATACAACCCAAGTTCGGAACAAAAAGTCACCCATTTTGATTGATTTGGCAAACACAAAATTTACTTTAAACAATTTCATTTTTGGATGTGATACTAGCTTAGGATACTGGTGTACTACATCGGATATCCAAATGCTATAAAGTAATCTTTACAACGTGTACGAATTACTGCTTGAATGTCTTCAGGTAGGTCTACAAATTTGTTCACCTTGTAGTCTTCCAATATGGCTAATTCAGCTTGATATCGCTTGGTTATATCTTCTGTCCAAAGAATACCAGCAACTTTGTAAATATGTTGCAATGCAGAAATGGGCTCGTTGACAATATCATTGTAGCCAAGCTCAATTATATCATTTGCAACTTGACGAGGTTGTGATTTATTCAGTACAGCAGATTCATTATATACTTCCCAAAGACGTTCAAATTGCCAGAATATGTATTCTGTCGTTTGGGTATCGGTTGGAGTATTAAGACGACAATACCAATGGAACGTGTTGACCATGTGTGCTGTGGATTGTATTACTTTGTATGGATCACGGTGGAGATACACAAAAGTCGCTTTGGGAAACAATCGTCTTAAAATGGGAATTCGGGCTGCATGAAGTGGTGTTTTCAGTAGTAAACGACGTGGTTTATTTGGTTCCTCTAATTCAGCACGAAGCACAAGTTTACGAACAAGATATATAAAAGCTTCAATCCATTTTGCCTCATCTTCTGGTGTAGCTCCATCTCGAGGATCCAATGCAAAATACTTGCGGAACAAAGTTTCTTGTTGCATAAAGATATATGGCATATAATAACTCATACCATTAGAAAGTATCATTGTGGCAACTTCATCTTCTTGTGGTAAGTCTGCACTAAAGGGCATCGAATCCATTGGACGACTACCAGAAATTGCTCTGGCAAAGAGAATTTTACCCCACTTTTCAAACCATAAAAAACAATTTGCAAACCCAGTACAAAATGTAGAGCAATTGTAAAATGTTGTATTGTCTGTTGCCATGAGATTATGTAAATATGTAGTTCCTGTTCGTGGATGACCAATGATAAACACTGGATTTTCAGGTAATGGAACTTCATTGATAAAATGAGCTGGGTATAAGATGGATTCGATAATACCCAAAAATGTATTGATAATTGAAAAACAGGTAATGAAAATTGCTCTTGGGATATATTTCCACTCGATATATCTTCCATAACACCAAAGAATAGACAACCATTGGGATACCGTAGCACCTATTAATGCATTGTTTTGTATTGAAAGTACATGTTTTTGCTGAAAATGGAAAAGTCCTTCCTTGCTATTCATGGTAAATTGTTAAGTGAGCGTCTACGAAATTCCAGAAATACAAACGACACAGTCAGTGATAGCAAATACACACTTCTCAGGAGAGTTTTTCGAATACAGCATCAACTTTGAATAAGAATAATAGTAAGAATATTTTTTGTTTAGAGTGTGATTTGTACTTGTATTTGATACTGAATACCTAATGTAAATCATGCTCCAGAGCAATTACTTGCTAAAGAAATAAGCAAAGAAACCCGTTAGGTACTTCGATGACCGTTAAGACTGCTCTTTGATTGATGACGATTATATCTTGAAATAGTAAGTAGAACGCACACGAATCAAACTTGGTGAGATTAAATATATCAAATCTGAAAACATAACAAAGTTGAAATGGCAATTTCCGGTAATCTGATTTCATTGGAAGTTCTGTTCATGAAGACTTATGCCCAAATTGTCCAGCTCAAGCGTCCAACCACATCAATCATCCGATCGACTTCAGTCCTTGTAAAAAGACAAACAAGCAAGTATGAAAAATAAACTATAAATTTCATTAAGTTTTTATCATGTATATTTGTAAAGATTACATTTTGAAACCCAAGTAGAGGCAATGGACTATTTGAAAACAACAAAGTATTGAGTTGACTAGAAGGGGTTTGTTAAGATTAGAATTAATTTACTTTGTCATTTTAAGCTTACAGATAAATGTGTAAAAATTTCATGTCATAACATATTAAACGTCAAAAAATAATTTTGATTGGTAGAAATTCCATCATTTCAATAATTGGACAAGGACCAATCTCAATCCAATACTCTTTAAGTTTGTATACATCTTGCCTTCTCACCTATATTTCTCCAACATTTCAATTTTTATCTACCATTCTACTATCTACATCATTTCATTTACATATTATCTTTACGTTTTCCATCTTTCCTCTCTAATTTCCTCACTTCATCAATTTTCATTCACACCATTCACTTCATAATCCGTATAATTTGTTTATCCGGATGCACCAATGCTTTTTGTATACAAAATTAATCACTTTCTTTTTCAAAGGACAAGAAGAACCCAATGGCTCCAGCTAAGAAGATCACCGCCAAGAGCGCTGCCGCTAAGAAGGCTGTGTCCACTGCTCGCCGTGTGCTTAAGGGCAAGCATGGCAAGGTTGTTGAAATCCGCAACAAGACCCACTTCTACCAGCCAAAGACTTTGGCTTTGGCCCGTGCCCCAAAGGTGGTTCGCCATGCTGTCCCTCGCCGCAACAAGTTGGACAAGTACCGCATCATCAAGTCGCCTTTGACCACTGAAAGCGCCATGAAGAAGATTGAAGACAACAACACTTTGGTTTTCTTGGTTGACAAGCTCGCCAACAAGCGCCAAATCAAGGATGCCGTCAAGCAAATGTACGACATCAAGGCCCTCAAGATCAACACCCTTATTCGGTAAAGCAATCGCGTCGATGCATTTGTAGATGTGGCTGTCATTGCTAGCCGATCGGCTATATTGCATGACACTATCATAGCCACATTTTGTATGTGTGTGTTTTTCATCTTTTTGTGTGTTTTTGAATATCGTGATTAATTGTTTATGTGTAGTCCTGATGGCCAAAAGAAGGCTTACGTCCGTTTGACTGCTGACTACGATGCCCTCGATGTTGCCAACCGCATTGGCATCATCTAAACGGTATAAACTAGCGGTACTATATTGGTTCTTGACGTTGTTTAATTTCATTTATTGACTAAATGAGAATAAAGAACGTGTCCGATCTATTCTTCTTATTGTTATTTCCTCAAGAATATACTCTGAGGAACAAGTGTACTGAAATTAAGTGTGTTGATTACGTTAGAATTCCTATAGAACAAAACTTTGTACAATTTTTGTCCCATAAATTAGCCTAACATTCTGTTAGTTTTAAAGCACTTTTGTTCATTTTATTTCGTCAATGAGATTGATGACTTCTCTGTCCTACTCTATTGAGCTTTTTGAACCACAATCCTTACATTTCAATTTGCAGTGGATATGGCAGAAGACACAGGAAGTGGAAATTCGACTCAAATACGTCGTGCAGTGGTGCTTTTGGTTTTAATTAACTTTATTTTGCCTTTGATCATTTACAGTATTGCCTCATCGTATTGCTCCGAAGTCACTGCTTTATTGTTGTCTGCTATTCCACCAACATTGCAAAGTATTGTTGAGATTATCCAGAGTCGAACATTTGACTTGATTGCTGTGACTGTTGTTTTATCCATTGCTTTATCAGCTACAGTAGCAGCACTTACGTCTGATGCTAAATTACTACTTGTGAAGGATTCCTTTTTAACTTTTTTGTTTGGAATGACATATTTATTGTCCATATTTTGTGGCAAAGAAAATCTTATTTGTACATATAATCGTCAATTTTCGGGACCTGAAGCCAAAGCACGTTTAGATGAAATGTACAAAAATCCTCGTGTGATTAAGGCAACAGAACTTATGTGTTATGTATGGGCTGCTGGGTTAATTGGTGAATCTTTAATTCGCCTTGTTTTGATCTATACAATTCCTCTTCGCATCATGCCTTATATTTCGACAAGTTTGATGTTTGTCACTCTAACAAGTTTGGCATGCTGGAATATATGGTATGCTAAACGTCTCAAGAAGAGAAAGGCACAAAAAGAAGAGGAATCTCAAGAAGCATCCAAAACAAGTGTAGAAGCAGTATAATTTCTAACATTATATTGGATTTTAAACAATTTTTTCTTCTCCTATAAGGCTTCCCTGATAATACATTCCACGAGCATCCGAACCAACATCAGTCAAAGTGCCAAACCATTTGCGAATTCGGTATTCACGACGCCCATACTATAAACTACAATGGTGCATCAAACTTTTTTTCCATTGACTGTGTTCGCTCGCTATCAGCAAAAATGAGCCGAGAATAGTTTAAGAGTACATCTTTTATTGCTGGTAACAAAGCAGACATGTCAGATTGATATAAGTCAATTTGAAAATCCAATTCATTGTCCGTGGGAACTTTATCGTGACCATCAGAGGTTTGCATAATTTGGTGATATTGAGCAGCAATAGTCCTATCTGAACGATTCCACACAGGATCTTCACCCTCGAGTAATTGACCATTTTACAATGCCACACCAACTGCATGACGCAAAGCCAATGCTCTCTTTTCTTTTACTAGTGATTCCATACCAGTCCAATCCAAAAGCGAAATTTTTGCCAAAACCATCGTCAAGCAATCATAAAAGTCAAGTCCGTTTTTGTATGATCTTTTCAAACGAGCTTCGTCAAACGATTCAAATGCTTCTTCTAAAGCATCATAATAACCCAAACTTCCAAGTGGTGGTGCACAAGTGATAACAACATTTCCACCATACATTGCCGATACAAAATTGTCGGATCGATTTTCATTGAGTATTTTTTGCAATTTTCCAAAGAATTCGGAAATGACTGATTTCTGATCATTAGGATTGACATCTTTGGCATTCAAATAAAGTTTTCCTTGAAATAAACGTGGGTCACCCTTGAGTAGAGATACACCTTGTTGGAAC
>JNBS01000688.1:0-17628 GCA_002081575.1 Thraustotheca clavata | reverse complement strand
CTCATTGTCTTTCATCACACCTTAGATTCTTATCCACACTTACTCTTTTCGCATCAACGTTCTTCATCAAAGCCTTGTCTGCTTGTAATCTCACATTCCTCATCATTCTCTCATCCGTGCTTCTCCAGCTATCACCAACGCTCCATCATCTCTCATAAATTCTTCCTCACCTCGTATCAATGCTTCTTCACCTCGTATCAATGCTTTTCCCTCTCTCAATGCTTCCATCTTGACGCTCTTTTCATCTTTCTTCTCCATCGCAAATTCAATTTTGGCGCGCAAATTATGCACTTGTGGTAGGTGCCTAATTAGGACATTTGAAACTCGGCATTTGCCTAAAGAAGTGACTGACTGCGAAAAAAGAAACCCCATACGTGAACCAACCAGAGAAGGAAGAGGGCGCGATGGGTGAGCGGATGCTCCTCGGTACATGAGAATGAACGCGTGCGTAGGTGACGAACTATACCCGATCAATCTGCTCACAGAGGAAATGCGCACGGACGAAACGGAGACTCGAATCCGTAGCATGCGCCGATTAAAGACCGTGGCTCAAGCTCTTGGGCCTGAACGCACACGCACAGAATTGTTGCCATTTCTCAGCCGTACAAAGCAAAAATATGATGAATATTGATAGATATCTTGTGTAGAATCCACGGATGATGAAGATGAAGTGTTAGTTGCGATGGCAGAAGAATTGGGTGAATTTGTAGACCTTGTTGGTGGCCCTAACCATGCTTCGATCTTGCTTGGACCACTTGAAGTGTTGGCTACAGTAGAAGAAACAGTGGTGCGAGATAAGGTATTGTGGCAATATAATCGCTATAGATGTAAACGTACGTAGGCTGTGGCTTCGATCCAAAAGATCTTGGAAATTATCACCGATGCACCAGAATTAGCTCTTCCACTTGTTAAACGATTGACGGAAGGAGACTGGTTTACATCGCGAGTATCGGCTTGTTGGCTCTTCTCGGTTGCTTATACAAAGGTGGATGCTGGTAGCAAAAAGGAATTGCGAGAGTATGATCTTTGTACGTTGATATAAGATCTTATTGTTGTCTAGTCTATACACAACGCTTTGTGGCGATGATACGCCTATGGTTCGTCGTGCTGCTGCTTTAAATATTGGCGTAAGATAGTCTCACAATCTATTGCATTGATTAATTTGTCTAGAAATTTGGAGCTACTATGGAAAAAGATATCTTTGTCAGCACGATTTTGCCATTATTCAAAGTTCTTACAGGCGATGATCAAGACAGTGTTCGTTTGCTGGCAATTGAAAATTGTGCTGTTATTGCCAAATTGCTCAACGAAGATGAAAACACACAACACGTACTTCCTGTAGCTCGTTCTTCTTGTGAAGATCGTTCTTGGCGTGTACGCTTTAGCATTGCCAAGGATTTCTATCCCGTATTTCCCTTGTGATTTATCATGATATTGATGCTATTATTCTAGCTTGCTGAAGCCATGGGGGCCAACATTGCTGAAGGTGAATTATTACATCACTTTGTCCAATTGCTCCAAGATGCTGAAGCTGAAGTCCGTGCTGCTGCTGCTAAAAACATTTCAGGCTTTGCTGGCTTGATCAAGTTTAGTACATTTATGAGCGATGTCTTTCCACAAGTCCAACCTCTTTCTCAAGATGTTGCACCAAACGTTCGCAGTATGTCGATGCTAAACTGATCATAAAGCTCATCACTGTGTAGCTGCTGTGTCGATTGTGTGCATGGAAATTGCCCCCAAGCTTGGTGAAGATGTGACAAAGGCTTCGCTTGTTCCTATTATGCTTCAATTCTTGCGGGACGATGTGGTCGATGTTCGTCTCAATGTTCTCAAGCGTATGAGCTCGGTGTCTGTGTGGATGCATTCGTTTGAAGGCACGTTGCTTCCAGCTATTACAGATTTATCCAAAGACTTGCAATGGCGTGTTCGTGAAGCTGTTATTTTGGCACTCCCTTCGCTCGTGAGTTCCTTGGTACAATTTTAAACCCATTTAGCATTGCTAATTTCATCACAGGGTGCAGCATATTTCCAAGAGCATTTGCTTGAAATGTTCTTGAATGCTTTCCAAGACATGGTCAGTGAAGTTCGATTGAGTACAACAAAAATCCTCAAGGATATCTTGCAAGTTGTCGGAAGCGACTATATTCTCGAAAGCATCCTTCCCAAATTAGCTCAAATATACGACAGCTCGATCATTTATCAAGAACGTGTCAACGTCTTCCATGCTTTATCGGTACTACTTTTTTGCATTGCAATCAATTGTTAACAAATTATGTAGCAATTGGCATGTGAAAAGACGTCGTCTGATCTAATAGGAGAAATGACAAACTTGTCGATTCGTGGTGCTAATGACAAGATCCCCAACGTACGATTCACAGTCACCAACACTCTCGAAGTCTTAGGAAAGCACACGGACAACCCTGCATTGACCGGCCAAATTAAGTACCATTACCATTGTCATTAGTATTTTCTAACTTGTAATTAGATCGTGCCTCTCCCACCTCCAGACAGATAGTGATCCTGATGTCAAATATTTCGCTTCTGTTGCTTTGGAAAGTGTGTCGGGTTAGAACAAGATTAGCTCATAGCAGTTAATTGCCCACGACAACGTGATACTCTTATGCATTTAAGCCCCACGTATTATTAACTTAAAAGTTATCGCCACACTTTGACGACGCCGTCTCTCGCACTCGATACAATCATCGGTCCATTTACATCCACGAGTTTCAGGTCCAAAATGCAATCATTGTGTGCAGGCGATGGTGGAATTGGTCCTCGGCGTTCCGTTGCAGGGTTAGCAGCACCATCAGCGTTTACAACACCATCCCCAAAGTACGAAGACGAGTCTTGGCAAAGGTGGATCGTTGGGGGGTCCATTTTACTCCACACGAGTTCTGCTTTGGTTACTTTTTCTTCGTTCTTTAGCTTCCACCAACCTTGGGGAGCGTCTACGCTATCGTAGAACGAGGAAGCATCGCCCCCACACACTGTCAGGGATTTTTTAGGGTTTCGCAAGTCCCAAAAGCGAATACGTCGGTCCTCTCCAGCAGTCAAGAGCGAGTATTCCGATGGGCACACAATAGCTCGTACTGTGGGCTCTTCAGTAAAAGTCATGCCAGCTACTTCGTCTAGTGCTTGGCTGAAGCTTTGAGGCCCCAACACACTTGCAAGAACATCTTTAGCTCGGCTGGGTACTTGAACATGATACAGAGTTGGGCACGATTCAGGCTCAGTAAGTTGTACTTGAGTATGTAGAGTGCGAAATACTCCTCGACATGCACCCACGCTTAAATCAAACACTGCTACTTCCGAATCCCCAGCAGCCACGTACACGAGAGGAGAGTTGGCTGCAGCTTCAGGTACGCTAGACACGATAAAACACGGCTCTAGACGATTGATTGCATGCAATGAAGAGTGTCTCCACACTCGCACAAGTAATTGATACCGCAAGTCCCATAAACAAATGTAGCCACGGTTGGTACCAACAGCTAACCAAGTTGCATCTACAACAAAATTAAGCAATGCAATTAAGTGAAATGGTAAATTATACCAGAAGAATGTGTCATACAAGTAATATGACCGAGTTCAACACTCACATGCAACTTCCAAGCTTGACGACGGAAGCGTAAATCCCATCTACAGCATTCAAGTTATTAACTAATTTGAAACATTTTCATACCCATAGATAGCACCACTGCGAGTACCATAAATGAGAAGGGATTCCGTCAGATTGTTCATGTAATTGAGGACAACCACTGCATCCCCACGGAGATTCATTTCACGCAAAGGAACCGATTGAAAGCCACCATTTGTACCCATCCGTTCAACGCGAACGACATGCACAGTTCCATTGCTTGAGCTTGTAGCAAACGAATGCGAGTTTTCACACACCACCATATCAGTGAGGATACCCCCTTGAGCATCATACGTGCACCGACTGCTTTGGTTGATATTGTGAGCTAATCCACGCACAGACCAAAGTTTCACTGTGCCATCGCTCGAAGCCGAAGCCAAGAAAGAACCATCCTGAGCTACACCCACTCGGTTCACAGGACCAGTGTGTTCTGTGAGTTCTGCAGCTAATACATTTTCTCTTGGACGCCAATTTCGATAGATTTCAGCCATGGATGCCGCAGAAACAATAGGACCAACGGTGGAGGCAGCAGTTGGCGTACTAGCTACTGTAGGCGTGGGTGGAGTACTCACCCCTGTAGCCGAAGCTGGTGTTGGTGGGGTTGTCGTAGGTACAGTGGCTGGAGTTGATGTGGGGATGGTATTGACTGACATGGCATGCGAATACACTGCTCCTTCATTAGTTCGCAATGGTCCCAAGTCCAATGGAAGTGGTGGGATATCAAGAGCTGTTAACCGAGCAAGTAGTTTGTGTGAGTGGAAGAGAGCTGGGTCATGAACTAGATCGTGATGTAATGATGAGTGGTTGAGTGCCTTCATGGATTTTCTTGTTGGTGAATCAAGCTCGTACATACTTTGGTACACATCTCCAGTAGAATGCGTTGGGGCGAGGCTTCCAGTTTGCAGTCCATAGAGTCGAATGATATGAGCTAAAGGCATGCTTTCCCATTTAATGACACCTGATTCTCGGTCTTTCTTGGTACTTTGCTTGAGTACTGCACTGAATGGTTTGAGTGGCAAAGGAACAGTAAGTGCCACCTTCATACTTGGCACTCGTAATGAATGAAGTGATGATTTTGGAATCTTCTTGACAAATGGTACACGATTTGGGCTATCGTACCGAAGAGCTTGTTCCGAGTTGGAAAGTTGAATTTTACTGCGCATGTGCATCGAAGCCATTTCAATATATTGCTGCATGAGTTTTAAACGAGCACCTTCATCGTGGACACTCGAACCAAGATAATAATGTTCATACCGAGCCAGAGCTTGTGAGCTGATTGATTTTTTGGTAATTTCACCATTTGGATTGTAGCCATCAAGCGAATCTTCACTGTTTAATTTAGTTCGTCCTCGTCGCATTGGAGTCATAATGGATGAATCACTCATTGCATGAAAACTTTCCATGTCATCACCACTTTGAAAATCATTCTTTTCATCATCATCGGGAGTTTGAATTAGACGAGGTACATTACGAGCAATGAGTGCTGCATCAAATGCTTCTCGGGAAACATGGGGACGCAATGCTTCTTTCACAACCAAAGCAACATCATCCGTTCGTGTAAAGTGAATCTTTTTGCGTAAATAAGGATGGAGAATTGGTAATAAGAACACATTGCGATCAACAATGTCCATTTCTTTTGCAATGGCAGCCACAAGCTTTAGAATGGCACCACGTACCCACCAGCCAGGATGAAGGAGAAGAGGAGCTGTGAGTTTGGCTTTTTCAAGTAAAGCAGGTCGTTGAAACATGTCAAGTGAGCACAAATTTGCCAAACACAATAGAGCTCGGGCAATGACAATTTCTTGGACATCAATTAAAGCTTGTTCAATACACGGTAAGATGTAGAGTTCGACAGAAACGTGACCAACAAAAGAGCACACACCAGTGATAAATTCAAAAAAAGTAGCACGGAGTTCCCAGTCACGATCATTCAAAAATGTAATCAATTGTGGTAACACTACATCAAGAGTTCGTTCTCGATCAAAAAAAATGCAAAGTCTTGTGATATCATGTAAAAGAGCTCGTTTAACCAGACTCGAACTTGCTTTTTGATCAGGAGCTGCAATTTGAATCACAAGACGTGATACGAGCGAATGAAGACGGTTTAATTCATTGTCAAAAGTTGAAAAGGTTGTATCGACATTTCGTCCATCTTTTGTTTTAGTTTTGGTAGTGACACGAGCAGTATCAATAGATGCTGTGGAATAAAGAGCTCGTTGCTTTAAAGTACACGATATTTCCAAGAAGCGACGCGATGTTTCTGCTAATAATGGAAGACATTCAGCAAACGCAATACGTACCATTTCTTCTGGATCAGAAGGAAAATGTTGTAGTGCAGGTAAAATATACTGAGGAAAGATGGCTGCATCCGATAGAGGAATGAGCTTCACAAGCGACAATAAGGAAGTAATTGAACGTATGGCTTCAGCACGAACAGAAGCATGCGTATCATCAAGTACTTCCATGATAAAAGGGACGAGACGCTGAAGTCGAACTTCATCGTTGGCAAATGAACCAAGACGAGTAATAAGTTGTAATGCAGTGAGTTTGGACTGAGGGACACCGCAGTGGCGAACGCTTGAGCACAAGAGTGATAAGATAATCATGATGCCATTTTGATGGGGTGGAATATGAGGTGTTCTTGTAGCAACATCTGAAGCAGGCAATGCATCATCTTCTGGCTCATGGCTTTCTTCATGAATATGCTCTGGCAGTTTACTTGTTGCTGAATTTGATTTTTTCATACGTTTGAGTGTATCATGCTTGCGTTTGGCATAGATATTAAACTTGGATTGTATACTTTGAAGTCGTTCATTCACATTATGATCTGTGAATGGATTTTCACCCATGGATTTTTCATCATTTGAAGGCATAGGTGGATGTTCCATTTCAGCATAAATGCGTTGAGCAACATCATCTGTAAAATGAGATCGATCCGATCCATATCCTTCCTTCAAACGATGTGTGAAAAAGCTTTCACCTTCTTTGTCTTCGACCCCCACTAGTTCTCTTACAATACGCCCATAGTATTTACAGACGAGACGAATGCGGGCATCAGGAAGCTTTCCACCACGGGATAATACAAGTGACATAAAGCGAAAGAGAAAGGAATCAAAGTAAGCTGGAAAAATCGAGTGGGTATACTGCATACGATAAGCTGCTGCTGAAGATCTTTGTCTTGGATCACGTTGTAGCATGTGCCGTAGCATTTCTGCCAAAGGTGGATCTGTTTCTTGTAATTTTTTAATAACTTGAAGTGCAGTCATATCTCCCGTACGATAGCGTAAAAGTGTAGGTAGATCAAAGAAGGGTTTGCCACCATTAAAGAGCTCTGCAATGACACATGCAGTAGAGAAAATATCCATGGATTCATGAAGTGTTCCTTTGGGAGCAACATTGACAGCAGAAGATGGTGTCATAGGCACTGAAGATGTTGGTGTAGCTGCTGCAGAACGAGGAATATTAACTTGTTTTTCAAATTCTTCTGGGCTAATATCACTATCTGCAAGTCTTGAAAGCACATCAGAATGTGAACCATAAAATCGTTCAGGAGCGACTGAACAACTTCGACGAGATGCATCCGAAGCACAAAAGTAATAATAATACTCTGCAGGATCATCTTCAGGCATATAAGTTGGTTTAAAAGGTGCAAAATCTGTAAGAAAGATCCAATTCCATGAAGTCACCATAACATTTTCTTGTTTAATATCACCATGACAAATTCCTTTTGAATGACATTGTTCAAGCGCTTTAAGTAATTGAAAAGCAATCCATTTTCTTTCAATATCACATAAAAAAGGTCTTGTACAAATTCGATCATATAAATTTGCCACAAAATATTGTCGAACAAGAAATGCTGCATTTACTTTGGAACTAAATTGAAAATGGGCATACGGAATTAAATTTGGTGTGGCTTCCATTACACCAAATGCAGCTTGCAATTGACTTAATTGTACACGTGCTGCTTCTAACGATTCCGACGTATCATACCGTCGATATAATTTCACAACGACAACGCCTTCTTCGCATTTACATTGCACACTTTTCAAAAACTTGCCATCCCCAAGTAAATTACTAAAAACAAGGTTCATATTACTGCTTGTTTGATGAGGAAACTTGTATTCCATTAAGAGAGTTCGGCATTGCGAGGCCGTGTCCAGTTGACTTACGTTCGCAGGCACGGCCCTCGGTGCTGCGTTCCCCATGCTATTTGTAATGAAAATGAACGTATTTTATTTCAATATTTAATTATTTATACAAAACTTAAATATAATAGGAAGAATAGAATATTGAGTGTTTTGATTGGTGCATTGTTAAATACTTGCGATCTAAGAGAAGACATGGAGAAATCATGTTAAGAAGAGCTGGCAGAGGGTCCTAGCTCTTGTAGCCTTCATGAAAAAAGGATGTAAGAGGATGAATGGATGCTTGGATGTGTGGACTAGTAGATGGGATGGTAGAAATGTGGATTCTTGGCTCCATAGACACGTCAAGAGGCAACTTGAGTGAGTCTTCGGGATGAGTATCGCAACATTGCGAGCTTTTTCTACTAGAACAGCACGTATTTGGATGGTAATGGTGATGAGATGTGTATTAACAGTGTTGTAGTTGATGGGTTTAATGGTTTATTAAGTTATTTTTGAGGATTGCATGTGGAAAGAAATGTTATATGTGAGTTTGATGGATTTGTGCTCGAAATTAATGATGGATAGATGCTATATGGGGATGTAGAACGCACTATTTGAAAGGTATTACAAGTAGATTTAGAGTTGCTTATGGAATTTCCCCGAGTAGAGGCGAGGAGATAGAGGAGGTAGAGCTGTTTGCATAGGAAATAGTTGTAAAATAAACCAAAATATTTGTTTGTGGGATGGTACAACGAAGATAACAAGAGTAGAGGTACATCTAAAGTAGATTACAAAGAGGAACTATTATGGAGTTGTACAACCCTTTCCACCAGCTATTCGAAGGCATGCAGTAGATGCGAAAATTGATAGTAAATTTGTCAAGATGGACCAAACAAGACAGAAAAAAGCAATAGAAAAAGCAAGTACAGCAGCACATTTATTGGAGCCACCATGACGACGAAGAATTTGAGCTTGAAGCTTTTGACGAGGAAGAAGTACTAAAAACACATTACTCAAAAGACGAACACAATACATGATCAAAAACGTATAAGCCACTTGTTGTCGCACGTATGGAGTGTCTGTTGCAATATCTTCTTGAAAAGCATGAAAATATGCATCGACATTCTTGGATAAACTCGATGCAAATGGCATGGCTAAATTGGATATTGTTGTTAGTAAACCATACGTCGTGCCTTCAAAGCCAACTTCAGCAACTTCGACAGTCACATAGCCAGAGACAACAAAGCGTACTCCTTGAGGAATATTTCCTAGTACAGGAGCTCCAAGGTAAAACCATTGATTGCGAACAATATCAAAGATAGTAAGAAAACTCACTGAAGCATCAAGGATCACGACACTGAGAGTTGTTATAAATATTAAACTACGCCAACTTGCATCCAAAAAGTAAGTTTTTGTCAAGTACAACGAGATTGTTAGTAAAGCATTTGCAAGCACATGAAAGACTGCACTATTTACAGGTTGTACTCGAGCCCAATCTCTTTGTACAATGTTGGATGGTGTAGCTTCAAAGTCGAAAAAGAGTGCATTTAAAAAATAAAATGCCATAATTTGCCAAATTGCTCGTTTTTGAGCTATTCGCCACATTGATTTACATCGATGCCAAAAAGGTTCTCCAACTACTTTATCTTCATATGGAAAAAAGTATGTAGCTGGAAATCCCAATGCAGCTCCCAAAGCTGCTATTAACATCATTGTATTGAACGACAATGACCATGTAAAGCTACCGCCATACGCTTGACCATTAAAGCAGAATCCAACAATAGCTGAAGCAACAGTTGTGCAAGCATATCGCACCATATACACTGTGGTTTGAGTTCTTCCACGTATACTTTCATCTTCACGTTGAGCGAATTCAACCACAACAGCATCACATGCAACGTCAGCAATAACATATCCAAAACTTGCCATCATCATCAAAATAATGTACTTTGCCCCTTCATTTCTAGCATTAGGATTTAACACAAGACGTGCACTAGCATTATTTGTTCTTTGAATTTCACCAGGTACATAATATGGAGCTCCCACAGGTAATACAGCCATGACTAATAAGAAAACAACACACATAGACCATCCAAAAAGTATATACGGTCGACGACGATAACCACAAATTGGGAACGAATCCGATACAATTCCAATAAGCATTTTAAAAGACCACGGAAGCCCCACAAGAACTGTAGCTGCAGTGGATTGATATCCATCCATATTCAAATACAAACTCATAAATGGATAAATGGTACTTGGAAAGATACCAAGGACAATTCCAACACAACCATAATTCATTAACAATCCAATATTTTCCACTGAATATAAATTAGGTACTCCACCTTTTCTCAATGCAGTTGCATCGTCTTGTTGCAAATCACTGCTAATACACGACAATTCATCGTCTTCAAACGTAAGTTCTGTGTCTGCCACACTTGGAGCAGGTGAATGCAACAATGCTTTCTTTTCGGCTTGAGCTGCTGGTGTCACCTCTTCAGTACCTTCACTTGTAGCTTCATCTACGCTCACAATTGTGTCTTGTTCACGCGTTTGACGATGTCGAACGTCGTCCTTCGTCTCCATCACGCTCAATAGTTCGAAATGCAGTAGATAAGTTCTGAGTTGAAACTATGTCAAAATATGGTATAAGTAGCTAAATTGTGCAATTAGACTCTCTCCTATGGCACATAACGGTCTATTGTACAATAAGTATTGCAAAATATGGTATACAAACACTATATATGGTATACATTTTTTACTTGGGACAAAAGAAGGTACTTTTCGAGACTACAATCGCAAATTGTTTTGAATTGTTGACAAGATATACGACAAAGAGAGGGGTGACTTTGATACAAAATTGTATATTTGTTGAATAGAGGGATGCATAAAAGAATGTTAGATAGAAATTATATAGGATTATATGACTAATGTAGGGTCAAAATAAAAAAGAAGATGACAAATAAAGAGGATGGTTGAGATCATATTTGCCAAAGGTTATTCTTACAACCATGCACGCTCCTCTGCAGCTGCAAGAAGATGCGGTCGTAGATCCTCTTCCTTACGAAGAAAATGATGCAAAAGCTCTTGTAAAGTACAAAGAAACGAGTTCTTCTGGTGCTGCTTTACGAGATGGTGGCGCTGTCGATGTCTATGCAAGGGATAATATTGGTCTTTTGATCAATTATGCGTCCGTCGGGTTTGTTCATGGCACGTTTCCAAGCACTATTTATCCTTTCTTAAATATGTATTTGAATATGGATGGATTTCAGATTGCTGCAGCTTCAGCATTAGTGGCTTTGCCATGGTCGTTTAAAATGACTATTGGCATCATATCTGATAGCTTTCCGATCAATGGATATCGGCGAAAACCATATATTCTCTTGGGATGGATGCTTTGTTTTGTGTTTTTAATGGCTATGGCGATTCTACCTATTCAAAATCCATATTACTCGCCTGGAGAAATTCAACGTACTTCAAATAGTACTGATCGACTTGTGCTTAATGCTCATGCACCAGATCAAGGAAATAAATACATTGTGCTTATGATGTTTGCTAGTTTGGGTTATGTTATTGCTGATGTGGCATGTGATGCTATTGTGGTTGAATGTGCCCAAAGAGAAGAAGAATCTATACGTGGTCGAACACAAACTACAATTTACACGGTTTGATTCATTTAAGTTTAGTAGATTTTTATATATTTTATAGGTTCGGTATGCTTTTCAAACAATTGCATCAGCTATTGTTGGGCTTGGGTTTAATGGACAAGCGTATGGGGGCAGTTTTAACTGGAGTCTATCATTTCCAAACATGATGGCATTGACATCAATTGCTACATTATGTGGTGTTACTGGTACTCTTTTGGCATTTCCTAAAGAGATCCCAGCACCTCGTGTACCATTTCGTACTCGTTTACTGCAAATGTGGCATTTAGCTCAATCTCGAGTTATTTGGCAACTCATGGCATTTAGTTTTTTCAATGCTTTTCTCTTTGATTTTGAAGCAATTCCTTCTATTATTGTTCAAAGAGATTGGGCTCGTGTTCAGCCACTTAATGCTGCAATTTTTACAGTCATTTCACTTGCACTTATGACTCTTTCACTACACTTTACAAAACATCATTTGATGCAAATGAATTGGCGAGTTTTAATCTTTATCACAACTATAGCAGTTGTTGCTCTCGATAGTACTGTGAGTTTTTTAACAATTTTTGACATTGTACGAAATCAATGGTTTTATCTTGGAGCACCAGTACTTGGTAACATTCCTCAAGGTGTTCGCTTTGTTGTTTCCACGTATGCATCTGTGGAAGTGGCTGAAGTAGGTTTTGAGGGCACTACGTATGGTCTACTTACAACTGTGTCCAACTTAGCTGGTCCATTTTCATCGAGTGTGTCCAAATTTGTTGATTCTTTTTTTGATGCTTACCAACAAGATATTGCAAAAGACACACTTCAAGTACGCATGCAAGTTGCCTATACATTCATCATCATGTATACAATACGATTAGCCAGCAATTTCACACTTATTTTACTACCACGACAAAAGAAACATGCTCAATATCTTCGTCAACATGGTGGTCAAAGTCGTCTTGCTGCTGTCATTGCTTTTAGCCTTTATGTCTTCTGCTTAACCTGGTCCATTGCAACAAACATCCTCTCGATCATTCCATCCACTGCTTGCTGGCGTATTGCTGGTGGAGATGGGTGTGGCACATAAATCTATCGTTGTAATGTAGCAATTCTCATGTAATCTCAAGTAACATGACGTCTACAGTAGATATGATATATCTATAAATAGATTTTCGAAGGCTTCGAAATTTTATTTCTGCGACATAATTGGTCACTCACAATGACGAAGGATACCGGCTACTGGCACTGGCGGCAGGACACAACTCGACGTTCCCGTTCTTACGCTCAAGTAGAAGCATCTCTCAAGTATGTAAAGCCAGTTGAGAAGCCTTATGCAAGGAGTTTTTTCCAGCCAGTATTGGAATGGTTGGCCGATTCATCATATAGGGCGTATGTAGAACAATGGATTTCACGAGCCCATGCAAGTGTCAAACCTCATCGTTTAGATCCAAATCGTCCATGCCCTGAAAGCGATCATTCATTATATACAATTGCTGAAGTAGACGATACAATAGAAATCGAGATAGAATGTTAAGAATTAATATGTTGTGTCATAGTACCTATCACCATAATCACCAAGACCAGGCACGATATATTTGCTTTCATTGAGTTCTTGATCGACTGCAGCAGTCACAATCGTCACATTTGGATGAGCAGCAAAGACTGCACGAATACCTTCAGGACACGACACGACGTTAGCAAAAATGATATTGCTTTCTTCAACACCAGCTTGTAGCACCGTCTGTATGATAGACGACAATTAGTCTCAAATGAATTATTTTACAATAGATACCTGAATTGCCATATTTGCACTACCTCCAGTAGCTAACATTGGGTCAACAAGCAAGACACGATCATACGTAGCAATTCGTGGGGGTAATTTCGTGTAAAAGAGCACAGGAGCTTTTTCCACTGTAGTTTCATTGCGTTGAATCAATATTTTACCCACTGCAAGATTTGGAGAGCAATGTAATACTGCATCAAGCAAACTATCCCCAGCACGAACAATTGATACAACACAAACATTATTATTTGGTCGCATGCCAGAATACTCGGATCCTGTAGCTGTCCAGACTGTGCATCGATCAACAGCACACGCAGCTAGAGCTTCTTCAGCTAGAATTCTATTGAATTATGACAAAAATCCTTCATTTTCATTTCATACCGCATCAATCGATCAGCATAATGTTTAAATTGGGCATGCGTTGATCGTTTATCACGTAGCATCACATGTAGCGACTTGATTGACTTCATATGCAGCACTTCTAAGTTGGGATACGTAGCTTCTAATGAACTTGTGACTGTACGTTGCCGCTTTTCCTTCATTTTTGTCACTTTATTCCTTGCATTTATTGCTGGCAATGGTTCTTTCACGCCTGTTCGAAGCTCTTTCTCGACACGAATGATACGTCCACAACCTACATGCAAAAGCTGTCGTATTTCATTCTGTGAAAAGTCTTTATTGAGCAATTCTTTGATCATGTCATCTGCCATTGCGAATTCCGGGTCTTTGATGCTTCTGCTTAAGGATTGAAAGCGAATTTGATACTGTTGTGCTGCTTCTTCACTTCCAAGCTTCTCAACAGCTCGACGTAAGGCATTCGCATTCTTTCCTGCTTGATCTAAGCGTAGTCTGCGATTCTTTTCGTCGACATCATCGTACTCGTCCATGGTCAAAAACACATGCAAAAATATGTAGCATTAATCATTCCTTACTCTCTCTCTGCCATACTATCCTCCTCCAAAGCAATCTCTTTTAGATCAATCGATGCTGATGGGCTCTTGGAAGCAATACGAGCAGCAGCCATCGTTGCTATCACACTCACCTACGTAATGTTCATTCTATCCATCTATCGTTAAAATGTACTCGGAATCGTTGGTGCATGGCTTTGAGGTACGTTGTGAGATCACCACGTACAGAACTCTGTAGAGGAAGAGAAGAGAGATCAGTGAGCTCAAGCCAAGGATGAACAAGTGCTTCTTGCGAAGATATACGCTCAGAAGGATTCTTGGTGAGCATTCGAGTGATTAAATCTTTGGCTTGAGAAGAAATATCGGTCCACGATTCCTAGGAATCATGTAAGAAGAAGAAATATATGAAAAGAATTTACAGAATCCATGGTAAAAGTTCCACGTCGAATAGCTTGAACAATTGTACTAATTGAAATTGAGAAATTGGAGGAAATCAATGGAGATTTACTCTTTACTATGACGGCCATAGGGATCAAATGGATGTACAGCAGAGAGAAGAATGTACATGATAATACCAAGACTCCACATATCACATTTTCCATCGTATTCAGTATAATTTTCTTCAAAGAGTTCTGGTGCACAATAAGCCCATGTTAATCCATCACGTGCAGCTAATCGTTTGTTCTAACAAAAGATAAGGTGTAAAGTTGTACAATTTATTAAAAGAATACCGTCACAATTGCAGCCATGCTGAAATCAGCAAGCTTTACATGAGCTCTTCCAGCATGTTTCGAAGTTAACAAAAGATTCTCAGGTTTTAAATCTCTATTTAATCATTTGAATCAACTTGAGCATCGAAATGAGAATAAATATATTACCTATGCACGATACCTTTCTCATGAAGATAGACAAGTGCTGTCAAGATATCTCGAATATATTGTTGAGCTACAGCTTCCGAATATGCTCCATCCTATTGTCAATCAATCTTTCATTTCATTACGATCTACTTACTCGTACAAGCATTTGGAATAGTTCTCCACCTTCCGCCAATTCCATTACCAGATACACATATTCTTCCTAAATTACATTCAATTTCAACAATCATAGATCATTATATACCGTCTCATAGCTTTCAATCAATTGAATAATATTTGGATGGGGTCCAAGTTGTTTGAGTAATGCAATTTCTTCTTGCCATTCACTTTGATCAACCATTGTACTATGAAACATCATTTTAATCGCAACAAGATCTCCTGTTTGCTTATGACGACCTCGTAGCACCTTTGAATGAGCTCCTCTTCCTAATAAACCATCGGATTCAATCACATACGTCTCCTCAAGTGCTAACGCGTGGCCACTACACGCGCCCATTGGAATTTGGCGCGGAAACGTTAGATGAGTTTAACGCACCAGTTACATGTTCGAACCTGAATTTAACGTACCAGATACTGCATTTAACGTACCAGTTACATACTTTGACATGAATTTAGCGCACCAGTTTCATGCTTTAAAATGAAATTTTGGCTTATTAGATGGACAAGAATGATATCGCTGCTCTTATGGAAGAAGATCATCCACATTTACGTAAAAGAAGAGGTAGTAGTACACCTGAAGATGAATCTTTGCTTAAACAAACGGCTACAAGGCATAATAGCGTTGTAACTCGACCTGTACATGGCATCAACGTACTTTCTACACGTCATAGTAGTCTAGTGACGATTCCTCGACATAATAGCATTGGTTTCCGACAAAATATTGACACTGCTTCAGTAGCATCCAAGGATTCAAGTGTTGCAAGTGCTGTAGAAAAAGAAGATGGTGATGAAGGCAAAGCAGCAAGACGAGTGAATTTAGCACAATTACAAGATAAAGTATTGAATTGCTCAAGTGTGAAAATGATGGAATTACGACGTGTTTCACAAGTAGTCAAGATTGATCCAAAATTAAGACTTGTACCATTTGATCGATGTGCTTTAAGTGATTTTCAAATGTTATTGAGTACATTTAAAGAATTTATGGGTGAAGATTCAATGGTACATCAAGTCTATACGTCTTTAAACGATATGCTGCATGTCATTATCAAAACAATGTTGGAAGAAAATGACACTTTAAACAACTCTAAACTCGCACGTATTGTATCTGTGCAATCAATGCAACTTTTTGTAAGTGGAATTTATGATATTGCAGCAACAAAATGTATGCCTGAAAGCTTTTCAAATCTTTTAATGGATTTATGTGGAAGAATTAGTGCTCTTGATGCATTTGTACGAAATTATTTTGTCAATGAAGTCCATGAATTGGAACAAATTGTCAGTAGCTTGGAAGATAGTCTTAAACAAGCAAATCAAAAAGTACAAACTATACAAGGAGATATTTCATCAAAAGATCAACTACACAAGCAAAAACTAGCTGACATGCAATTAATGTCTGTCATTCACCAAGCACGTTCAAAAGCACAAGCTAAACCAACAGCATTGGCGACTGCTGCTTCAGATACGAAACAAGAAGAAGCTCATAATCAATTAGTTAAACAACATCAAGAACTATTAGAAGCTCATTCAAAATTAAAACATGATTTTGAAGCTTTACAATCGCACCACGATTCAACTCAACTTGATTTAGATAAAGTATTCCTCATGTACAATTTGAACTAAATTTTAATGTAGGCTCATCGTAAAATCACTACTTTACTTCAAACAGTGGAAGAACTTTCACTACCGATGGCAATGGATAAAGAATTACAACGGGTTCGCAATGATCTTTTTTGTGAACGAATGCGAGTACAAGCACTTGAAAATGAAGTCCAACAACTTCGTGGAAAACAAATCGATGCAAGTCGTAATAAAATCCATCATAATTCACTAGTTGCTCGTATTCGATGTCAAACTGGTGTATTTCCTTTAACTACTGCAGAAGAAATAGCAGATAGTTCAGCTGGAGCTATGGAAGAAGATAGTGATGATGAAGAAGATGAAAATTCATTTAATACTATTACAGTTAAAGATCCTGCAGTTCGGCTACGAAGTATGATTAATTACTCTTTACCACTACCTCCTAAACCTCCTGTGCAATTAAGTCAATTACTTCCACTTGGAGCTGTGACTACGGTGCTTCAAGCAGTCTCTAAGCTTAAACACCAAGCTCATATTGAAAACAATTTAGCCATTGCAACACCACCGGCTTCAGCTCCTATTGATCTTGTTACTGCTCGAAAACACATTTTAGCAATATTCCATCGCAAACAAAACTTGGATGAATGCTCAGTGATTGTTAATGAACCACGGCAAGCTTTAGTCGAAGTGGTTGTTGGCTATTTTTTTGCTAAAAACACTAGCCCAACTATAGCTCAATCAGTATCAAATGTCATTCTTGATAATGGACTTACAATGAAATAGGAAGCTGTAGCATTTTTAGAGCTTGTGAATCGATTGCGATCATTTTGGGGTGAAATTCGACTCTTTTGTGAATTTCTAGATGGGACTCATGATGAAGAAACATTAGACTTTTACATTTGGTTGACCAATTCCATTGATAAAATCCACGT
>JNBS01000687.1:0-16853 GCA_002081575.1 Thraustotheca clavata | reverse complement strand
TGGTGGAAAAACTAAACACAATAGATCTATTGAACAACGGTAAGCTTATTGATTTTAAAAATCATTCATCATTTGTAGTACCAGTGATTGAGGTCAACCAAATATTCCACCAAGAAGTAATTGGCAGTGGTGCTTTTGGATTTATTCAACGTGCTATTTACAAAGGAAGTAGCGTTGCAATTAAAATATTCAAGGAAAGTTTTAGCACTTGTATGTCGGAAATCTTTACACGAGAAGCAGCAAATAGTTATCGGTACGCTCAACAATTCTTTAGCAGAGCTTAATCCTGCTTAGTTGCCAAAGTTCGGACTATGTTGTCAAGTTGATTGGAATTTGTCCCTCTATCCAGCAGATTGTCATGGAGCTAATAGATTGTGACCTTGGTGTATATTTGAATCAAAAATCTCAACACCCTGAAGAGTTTACTTGGAAGATGCGAATCAAGACTGCACTGCAAATTGCAAAAGCAATTGCCGATTTGCATAAACTCGGGCTTGTACATCTGAATATCAAATCATTTAATGTTTTGTGCTCATTGTCAACTGAAGGCCCTGCTATAAAACTTAGTGGTTTTGCTCAAAGTGGAATGATCAAAGATTTGAGGTGTGAAGAATACACCAACGCTATAGCCAATTTAGGCACAATCGGTACTGTGGGTTGGAAAGCTCCTGAGATAGTCAGCAAGCAAGTTTACGTCCAAGATGTTGAGAAGATTGACATTTATTCGTTGGGTGTCGTATTTTATGAGCTTGACAGCTTAGAAATACCCTTTGCCGGAATTGACATGATGCCTCAATTACGTGAAAAGTTGATGCGGGATGGTGAACTTAAACTACAATTTTCTGACACTTGTCCATTGGGTTTCAAGCAACTTGCTATGCAATGTCTTGAATTTAATCCTTGCCTACGCCCTACTGCTGATCAAGTCGTAGAAAGATTAGATAAGTTGATGATTTTTATCTCAGGCTAATGAAGTATTCTAGTTGCTTAATTTGTGCTATAACTAGGTATATCAATTATGATTCAATCTTTTAAAGATATTTATCCTTTATTTGCTCGAAGATAACACTCAACAACATTTCGTCTTGTATGAAGATTACATAGTAAAAAAGATTAGACTTCAGATAAAAGTTCTCCATATATCTTTCGTTACTTAAACTAGCATTAACATTATCACAAAAGCTCTTGCTAAAATCTCTCAATTTCATTATCGTTGTTGGATTAGTGCGGCTTGAACAGTTTGAATATTTCTTAAAATGTCGTCGGCTTCATGGCGTTTGTCAGCATGATAATTCATGCATCTTTGTTCAGTCTTTTTAATGAGAGAAGGGCATTCCTCAGACAGCGTGAGTTTAAATTCACCAAGACTAATTTTTTCTCAACAACATAAATGTTATTGTCATTGGATTGAGCGAGTCAAGTTCATAAAATACGACACCCAATGCATATATGTCGACCTTCTTTATGTGTTCGACATATACACTCTTTTTAATGAGTTCTGGTGATTTCCATGCTCCGGTTCCAACTTGTCCAAGTTCAGCAATTACATTTTTGCCACCATTCGGAGAGTAATCGGCTTTGTCCAAAATCTGCAAGTTTTACTTTCAGTCCATTGCTAGAATAAAGAAAATTTAAAGATTTGATATCCAAATGAACAATTGCAATCTTGTGTATATCTGCAATTGCATGAGCTGTAATCACTTTAATTGACCAAGAGCAATATTTTGAACAAAGCTATATTTGCTTGTAGAAGAAAAGCGTGCTCTGCAGTCATCAACCAAATGCCCAATTAGCAAAATCTTCTCAACAGGGAGCACATTTATTAAGCAATTTATAATTGAATCGCATGAAATCATTGTCCAAAATGTATAAGGTTTGGTATCTTGAAACTAAATGTACACCATTGGCTCTAACAAAGGTTTAAATCAACTCTACCAATCCATTTTTGAATGAATCTTAACAAGTCCTGTTTCATCCACATTTGTAGGTATGACTTGTTTTTTAAACGCGTATGAATCACTTGCAATCTCATCACCACCTTCGACTGTAGAATCAGCAACATAAATCCATCCATCATCACGAATATCAACCAAATGTGTTCTTTGTTTGATTCCTTTGCTTTTGAGCAAAGGTTTGTTCATATTTCCAATATCAAGTCCCATGTACAATCCTTCTCCATTTTCCAAAGCAATTTTATAATTATGCCAAGGACACTTAATTGCGACTTTGCCACCTATTTCTTCAATATCACCAGTCAAAAGCGGTCCACCATGATGATAACACGCTTGATCAATACAGTAAACAACGTTCTTGTGATGTACTAGTAGAACAGTTCTTCCTGAAGGCAATACAATACATCGACGAGACCCATTTGGTAGGTCTGAAATGGTGCAGACAGCACTGAACGACATCACTTTTGACACAATCAACTCTAACAGTATTTTTTTACTTTGTATCAAATTTGACAGGAATGATATATATCAGTAATCACAGTGAATTTTCATGTTATTTATTCAAGAGCATCATCAGCAACTTCATCTTCATCAGCTTCTTCATTGTAAATGTTTTCAGCCATTTGCCAGATTTGAAGTACATTGTCTTCAGCAACAGAAGCAACAACCCAAGGATCATTTGAATTCCACGAGAAATCCGAAATTTTAGAAGTGTGTCCACCATGAATAAACTACAATAAGTTTGAGAGAGATAATTTTGTATCGAAATAGTACCAAGAGTTCAGGTGGACCATCTTCAGCATCTTCAGGGCTTTGTTCTTCACCAATTTTACTTAGATCCCAAACGTGCATACGACGATCTTGTGAACAAGAAGCAAGAATTGTTTCATTATGTGGTGACCATTCCACTTGATAAACGCCATCACTGTGTCCTGAAAATGTATGCAACTTGGAGCTTAAGTTTCTCATATCCCAAAGATTAACAGTTTGATCCGATGAACCTGTGGCTAAAAGATATTCACTGAATGGACTGAATGCCAAACAATTGACTTCTCCATCATGAGCATTAATTGATGTCATGGGTTTGTCATAACTCTTGTGACGCATATCCCAACTAGAATCAAATCAATATACGTTAATATCAATACCATACTTACATGAGAAGTTTTTTGTCATCACCGACCGAACCAAAAAGCTTTTGGTGGTGCATGTGCCACGCTACGTCTTCAATGACGTCTGTGTGCCCTGTGTATTTATTTAAAGGTTGCACTTGTTTGCCAGCATTGGCCAAATCCCATTCACATACAACACCATCATCCGATCCACTAATAAGATGATGGGCCTGATGAGGGTTCCAGCATAATCCATAGCCTTCTTTAGTATGTCCAAGCAAGCAAAAGTCAGGATTGCATCCTGTGCCTTCAGCTGGAGTCGAAGGGTGTTTAGAGATATCAAACACATACACTTCGGATGAAATTGTCTTTGTAGCTACAATAAGTTCATTCGAAGGCATGTATCTAGCTCGATTGACTTCGCCATCATGATTGATCTTAATTTGAACCTCAACTTTGCCCGAGGCACCACCAAAACCACCCAATTCGGCCGATTCATCATCGTAATTGCGAGCATCAATCTCTGTGTCCTCGAGAGGCAATCGTACTTCAGCAACCATGAGATAGTTTTGTGCATCACCGCTTGTGTGGGTGCCAAGAAGCAATTTGTGGCTAGAATAATCGTTGCCAGAGCTTGTATGGAACGATGGTAGCCATTGCACTGTGAGCGAAGGCCACTCGAGTGCGTGTGTCATGACGAGGTCGTAGAGGAACGGAGTATTCTTCTTCCAGATTTTGTATTCTTCAGCGATCACACGTTCTTGAGTGGAAGACGTCGTATCTTCAGCATCGGATGCTGGCGACTCGTTGTCTTTGGTCATTTTTGAAAATTGGATTATTTTAACCAAGAAAATTATTTCGTATAAGTACGAGTATGTTAAGTACGTTTCAGATAAGTACGATATTTTTGATTTAGATGATAGTGCATTTAAAAGTTAACGAAGGGATTTACGACATGCACTACAATTGTATTTACGTCCTTTTCGTTCATATTTTGCCAAACAAGATTCATGGGTACGAGTAATGCAAGATGGTGTTGGACAACGTACACCCTAATCATGATTAAACCAAGGAGAAATTGAGATAGTTTTTACCTGTAAAACATCACTCGAACAGATTGTGCATTGATGAATACCAAGTTCACGTAGAAAGACAACCAATTCAAGAAAGACACGTGGTCCAAGTGTGGCTTGATCATCATTGAAAATACTTGGTGCAAACCATTTTTCATCGTATAATCGCTGAAGCAAGGCTCGTACTTCAACGATAGTATTACCTTCACGCAAATTCAAAAAATCTCGACTATCAAGTTCTCCATCCTCACTAATTACACATAAATATTTAATTTTATAGTTAATCTACCTCTCCACGATCTGTTCAATTGCTTTACGAAACAATACAATTTCCCTACACACGCAATTAGCTTTCTATGGCTGAATTAGAATTTACCATGGTTTATACGTATTGCTGAGTTTGGTTAAATCATCACTACCCTACACCGATTTCATAATTCAATGTCAAATCAACCTTTCCCACCGTATTAATAAGTCCATAATATGTCTTTCCATTGTCATACATTGCTTTCTTAATATCAAGCGAGTATGGACGTAGCTTCAATGCAAGATTACTTGTAATTTCGCCCAATTCATGAGATGTAATTTCTACATAACTCATCATAACATGTCATAAAATTCGTCATACCTCGTCCAAACACTTCCATTACCATAGGAAGAAGTTCTTCTTCAGAAAGTGCTCCATGTGCCTACATATTCATCACATTAAGCATTAAGATTCAAGCTAGTGAGCACCAGCAGCAATTGCACCAGCTTCTGTCCCTCCATCCTGATTATCTAACGTGGATTGGTTAAAATTCCTTCAAAATACTTTTCTTATTGGTTATAATCCTCTTATTTACACCAATGGCCTTCATTATAACAATTCTTTAACCATTCGATTGGCTCAAAATTATCACACAAACTGCTTGTATTGGCTAAGCATTTTGTATTTACACCAATGACATTCATTCTTGTACAATTAATAATGTAATGGGATTGGATAAAATGAATTTGTTAGAAGTGTTTGTATTGGCGTATTCATGATTATTTGAACCAATGGCCTCATTGTATCATTTACCGAACGACAATGATGCTACGATTGCCATCCCGACGAATCCATCGCAAATTCTTCAGTAGCTTCATGCTAGTTGACCCTAATGCAGCTGTCAATGGTTCATCTATGGAACTAACTCCTGAGCAAGTGGTTTATCAATTGGATCAGCACATTATCGGTCAAACGGATGCAAAAAAAGCTGTGGCCATAGCTCTACGAAATCGCTGGCGACGTCGGCAGATCGATGGTCCAATTCGATCTGAAATTTCTCCCATGAACATCCTCATGAGTGGTCCTACAGGCTCTGGGAAAACTGAGATTGCTCGTCGCCTTGCCAAACTCACGAATTCGCCATTTGTCAAGGTTGAAGCAACGAAATTCACTGAAATCGGTGTCTATGGCACAAATGCAGACTCGATGATTAAAGATTTGACTGATATTGCAGTTGATATGGAGCGTGAAGCAGCCAAAAAAGCTAATGCAAGTGCAGCCCATGTTCGTGCAGTCGAACGTATTTTGGATATTATTGCCCCAGCGAGTACATCTTCGGAAGCTTTGAGAAAGAAATTGAGAGCAGATATTGAATCTGGAGCTGCTGCTGATCGCTTGGTTACTGTTGTTCTCAAGCCTGTAGAATCCTTTAGTCGTCGTCGACATTCTCCAGAAGACATGATGATGGAAATGCCTCCAGAACTTCAGCAAATGATGAAACATTTATCTGGTGTTTTGGGAGCTAATGGTCCTCAAAAGAACAAAGGACAAACAATGACTGTAAAAGAAGCTTTGCCAAAGTTAGAAGCTGAAGAAGCTGTAAGTGGATTAAACGAAGAAGAAATTGTTGCTAAAGCAATTGAAAATGTACAAACTAATGGCATTGTATTCTTGGACGAAATTGATAAACTTGCTCAAAATAATGACAATCGTAGTTTCCGTAAAGGTAATTACGTACCTGAAAATCATTATTTCTTACTGGTTTTGTAGGTGAAGGAGTCCAAAAAGAGCTTCTTGCATTGACTGAAGGCTGTGCTGTACACACAAGGTAAATTTATATAATGCTTCCATGTATTTATGGATATTGTAGACATGGTATTGTGCATACGGACCATATTCTCTTCATTGCCAGCGGTAAAAAGAGTTTAGATGATGCAATAGAATTGAATTAACAATAGGGGCATTCCACAACTGTAGTCCATCAGATTTGATGCCTGAGCTCCAAGGTCGTCTTCCAATTCGAGTTAACTTGGCTCCACTTACAGAAAATGACTTTGTGCGTATTTTGACTGAAACTCAGGTATCTCTTCTATGGCAAATTGCAATGACAGCTCAATAGTACAACCTTTTGGATCAAGTTCGTGCACTCATGGCAACAGAAGATGTAAATGTTACCTTTACGGGCGATGCTATTGCTGAAATCGCATCAGTATCTGCTCAAGTCAATGTTCAGACAGATAACATCGGGGCTCGACGTCTTGCTACTGTTGTTGCTAAAATCACAGAGCATGTGTCTTTCCATGCACCATCGCTCAAAAACTCGACCGTGACAATCGACAAGGCGTATGTGCAAGAACATCTTAAAGACATTCTTCAAAAGACGGACTTGACAAAATACATCTTGTAAAGAATGTATTATTTGTCTTTTTTCACTTTTTTGCGTTGTGATGAGGTTTTGTCTTTAATACCTCTGCGTTTTGAACTTGACTTTGGCTTGGATTCTTCATCGGACGAAGAGTACAAAGGTGGGGGGGCACTCGGTGGTGGTTGTGTCTTGGTTTTGTATTTTTCAGCTTTTTTTTCTCGAGAGTATTTCTTGGGCCGTGACTCGTATAATGGAGTGTCATCAGGCGATCGTTCTACCAAATTACCCTGTGGAGCAGAGCAGCTAGCATGCAATTCATCCCATCCATTCATCCAACACACAAATGGCTACACACTAAGTTACCCATAGATGAATAACTTTGAGTTACCTGTTGAATTTTCTTTAGGTCCATTCCAGCAAGTAATGGTCTCTTTTTGTGGCAAACTTGGCATTGTACATACTTTCTTTTTCCATCATCGTCTTTAAAATCCGAGTATTTTAACTCTTGCATTGATTTTTCCATGCGTTTAAGACGTTGGGCAAATTGGTAGATGAATTTACGTTCTTTCAAAGATTTGATATCTGTTTCTTTGACTGGCATCGCTGTTTCTTCAGCTGCAGAGCATTTCTACATAACCTTAGAATTATAGTGAGGAAATTGAAGTACATTAAATCGTCTGCTCCATTTATTCATCCTGCAATACCAAGTAGCAGGTAGCTCAGAAACATCGACGTTATCTACAGTGCTTTGTTAATTTTTTGCGAGGATTATCATGAAATACCTGGAAGTTTACGCCATTTTTGGCATTTGTCACATTGGACCCAATTTTCTTCTTTTGATGAAAGGCCCATGCCACCTTTTCGATGTTCAGTGACATCTTCTTGTTCGCTTTCATTGTCATCCGTCTTTTCATCGTCATTGTAATCATTATCTTTATTCGACTCGATATAAATGCCAACTTCATATCCATAATAATCCAAACTATCTTCAGCATCTTTAAAATTCGGCATATTCGTTGGCCACAAAGATGTAATATACGCCACTCTTTGTGCAGGTGCCATTTTCGGTGTTCGATATGCTGTAGGAGGGATACCATCCACTTCATCCATCCATGAATCATCACAATGCAATGCTTCAGCTCTACAAAATCAAGTCAGTCCAATATCATCCATCTTTCTTTTTTACTTTTTCGCTTCCATTTCTTTCTCAATGCAATATTGTTCCACTAGTGCTTCTCTTAATCGTAGTATTTCACCATCTCGACTTCGTGGTAATTTTCCATACTCTTTGATGTATTGTGCTTTTGTCAACGGTGTATCATGGTACATAATCGTTGCATCAAATTGCAATACAATGTCCTTCTTGTTCTCGGGTGTTTTCGTTGTCGTATCAAACACATCAGGCAATTCCTGCGTAGCTGAATCCCATTTCATGAGGTACACCGTCATATTTTCGCCCACCAATGGCTCCTTAGCCCAACCCCCTATCACATAATCAACACCAGAGCTCGCAATAACAATCTACAACTACCTCGCATCTCTTGTGATTCCATTTCCACGCTCTCGTCTTCTTTTACTTCGTCCATCACACTCACTTAGCGTCGTCGCTCAATATCTTGCAACTTCCAAAGAAACACGAAAATGCGACGTTATACATACGTCTACAATTAACCGGATCCGTATAAAAAGTAGCTAATATAAATTTTGACAAGGAATCTATCTATAGCAAATCTGATTTCGCGCGTTTTTTCGTTTGTCTTAAAGTTCAAATGAGATATCAAAAATAAATCAATCTTCATTGACAAGCATGAATGATACCTTACTTTTCTCTCTATAGTTTTGAGAATTTAGCATGTAAAAGGTCTTTGCTTTGGAGAAATGTTAAGTCTTATCTAGTCCTCTATAATTATGTATTGGTTTTAAGTATTTAAAAAATATAGTCCTCTAGAATGATGCATTTTGGGTATTAATTTTGAGTATTACATTTGAGTGTTTAATATGTAAATTGGGCTACAAATACCTTGGAATAGATCATTATTTTAAGTTGTAATTTAAAAGTGTATTGTGATGTTGGATTATGTAATAATGATATGGATATTGGTTTGAATGCTCAACGTGAACAGGGCTTAGCTTGGAATATGAATGTTGTAGTAAGCCACAATCTGATTGTATATCGTGGATTATTATGGTAAGAGTATGTTTAAAGTATATTAAAGTGGTTACAAGTACTATGGTTTTGAACACGACATCAAGGTAAATCGTAATCTGACAATTGTTTAAAAAACGACCAGGTATATTTTGGTTAGTTCATTTTTGGACTTTTGATGGCGAAACAAGAAGACTTTGTAGCGTACCTGAAAGCTTTGAAAGAGTCAAATGAAGCTGGTATTCCAATTGAAGTTTGTATGAAGGATTATTGTAAGAAGAAGAAACAAGGGAATGATTATGTTTTGTATAATATTTCAGCAACTTTTAGACCAGGAACTATGACACTGGTATTTTTATCACGGTTCTAACGTAGTTTATTGATTGAATGTTTTAGATTCTTGGACCACCAGGGTGTGGAAAGACATCATTATTAAAAGCAATTTCTGGAGCCTTTAACTCGAATAGAAGAAAAATAAGTGGAAGTGTTAGCTACAATGGATTACCATCAAATAAATTCCAGCTGAAACAACTAGTAACTTTTGTCGGGCAGAAAGACGAGCATATTCCTACTCTTACAGTGCAAGAAACAATTGAATTTGCTCATACGTGTCGAAGTGCTGCAAATGAAGATGGAAAAGCTTCTGCAAAAGCAATCATTGATGCTTTGGGTCTACGTGGTTGTACTAACACAATTGTTGGCAATGATATGATTCGAGGCATCAGTGGCGGGCAAAAGAGACGTGTTACAATTGCTGAAATGCTCACTGGAAAACAAAGTATAGTTTTATTAGATGAATATTCCACTGGACTTGACACTACAGTCGCTCTCGATATAACTCGAAAGCTTCGTGATATGTGTACATTACTTCAATATACTTTGGTATGTTCACTTTTACAACCACCACCTGAAGTATATGAGCTTTTTGACAATGTTATTTTACTCAATAGTGGTCATGTGGCCTACATGGGCCCAAGAGAACAGTGCGGTGCATATTTTAAATCAATTGGGTATATTCGACCACCTCGAGTAGATGAAGCAGATTTTCTTCAAGAAGTCACCACTGAATTGGGTCAAAGCTATATCTCACCCACTGCAGAAGCTGAAGGACTTAAAATACCTGTTACTGCAGCCGAATTTCAAACTACATTTACAACTTCGTCATTTTTCAAAGTACCAAATCCGTCATCTAGTGCTAGCTCATCTAATCCTTGGAAACCAAAGACAAAAAGATCATTTCACCAGCAATTTGCTATGGTATTCAGTCGCCAATTTAAACTCGTCAAGCGTGATACTCGATTCAATCGAGTTCGCGTTGGTCAAAATATCATGTTTGGTTTAATCATTGGATCACTCTTTTGGCAATTGGGATTTGGTAGCTCCTCCGTTCCTTCTAAGGTTGGTCTTGTTTTTCTTACTATACTTTTTACTTCTGTGACTACTATCTCCAATATTGCCTACACCATCGAAGTGCGTAATATTTTTCACAAACAATCAAGATTTGATTTTTATCCTGCACTTGCTTATTCAGTCTCTGAAGGAGTCATTGAAGTGATTGCTTCTTCCGTCCAAGTAGTTCTTTTTACTATTACTTCGTATTGGATGTGTGGTTTTACTAATGCAAGCAATTCAGGCACAGAGTATGGGTATTACTATTTCATGGTATTTCTCAATAGTTGTTGTATATGTCAATTGTTTAAAGCAGTGTCTTCAATGGCTAATTCAGCAACAAGTGGAGTCTCTTTAGCTTCAGGATTAATTTTCTTGGAAATTCTCTTTTCTGGTTTTGCTATATTGTATGATGTTATGCCAGCAGGATTATCTTGGATTTATTGGGTAAATCCGGGCTCTTGGACATTTCGTGCTCTTTTATTAAATGAGTATTCATCTACTGAAGCTGCCTATGATATTATTCAACCTGCATTTCACATGCGTGTTGGTGACTATTACTTAACAATCTATGGAGTATCGACAGACACCAAATATCTCAATACTGGTGTCATTTATTTAATTGGGTTTTACATGGCTGCTATACTCCTTGCAACTTTAGGATATACTTTTGTCCGTCCTACTGAGGTTCATGCAAACAAAAACCATCTTAAGTGTCATTTCCATATTAAGAAAGAGCATCAACATGCTGTAATGACTCAAGTTAACAATATAGCTCAACAACACCCAGTTGAATTTACACCAACTTCTCTATCTTTTCGTAATCTTTACTACACTGTTCAGGTATACTTGATACAAATTAAAAATGGTTTGTCATTTATTATTCATAGATCCCACATAAGAAGAAAGAAGCAAAAGCTGCAGTGTCTGACATAGTCACACTTTTGCAAGATATTCATGGACATTGTAAACCATATACTCTTACTGCTTTAATGGGATCAAGTGGTGCTGGAAAGAGTACACTACTTGATGTTTTAGCTGGACGTAAAAATACTGGGCAAATTAAAGGTGATTTATTTGTAAATGGTCAAGTAATGACCAAACTCGATCAAAAGCGATTTGGTTATGTCGAACAGACAGATATTCATTGCTTAAAAACTACAGTGGAAGAAGCCTTTCTATTTAGTGCCAGATTACGTTTACCAGAAAGTGCTCAAAGAAACACTCAAAACATTGTGCAATCTACAATCCATTTACTCGAATTAACAACAGAAGCCAAGAAAATGCTGAATGAGCTATCAAATGAGCAAATGAAGCGGTTAACCATTGGTGTCGAGCTTGTTGCCAATCCATCAGTCCTCTTCTTGTATGTTCTACTAATAGCTATTTACTTAATGATTATTAGGGATGAGCCTACGAGTGGTTTAGATGTTCATGCAGCACAAATTGTCATGGTAGCAGTGAAAAGAATTGCTGCTGCAGGGCGTACTGTTATCTGCACAATTCATCAACCAAGTCTTTCATTATTTGAGCTATTTGACGAACTCATATTACTTCAAACTGGTGGTCGAACTGTTTATTGTGGTCCTATCGGACAAGAAAGTTGTGACTTAATTTCACATTTCCAGGCATTACCAAATATTCGCAAATGTAATCCAGCTGAAAATCCTGCAACATATATGCTAGACGTGCTTGCAACAAATCCTTCGACTGATTTTCATCAAATATACTTAAACTCAGATATGAGAGTTTTCAAAATCAAAACTATTGACTCCTTGACCAAAGGCGCTACTCAAGAGTTAAGTGTGAAATCGACTGAAAGTACTGCATCACGCTCAGGCTATGCTCAACCTTATTGGCAACAGTTCTTTTTACTACTCATTCGAACAGGGAAAAAATATTGGCGATCTAAAGATTATACTATCGGTCGACTAGCTGTTGGCATATTTGTATCAATTTTACTTGGAATTTTATGTTCTACAAGTGAGCTCAAGTACACAACTCAAATACAATCGCAAATGGGAATTTGTTTTATCTTCCCAATGTTTATGGGTATCATTTCAATTAATACAGGTTCATATTTCAAAGCAAGTTGAAAGCTGATATTTTGTAGGTTTACCTGTAGTTGATGCTGAACGAATGGTTTACTTTCGTGAAACATCTTCTGGCATGTATGCTACATTTCCATATTCAATTGTACTTGGTTTGGTAGAAATTCCTTTGGTTATTTTCAATTCTATTATTCACGTATGTATATTTTACTATTCCATTGGGCTCAACACAGATAATACTGAAGCATTCCCATGGTTTCTTCTTATATTTTTTCTTTACAATTTGTACGCCACTTATTTTGGTCAATTGCTTGTGGTAACAGTACCAGATTTGAGCATTGCTACAGCAGTAGCTGGTGCATCCGCTTCAATATTTTCCATCTTTTCTGGGTTTTTCATTCATTATGATAGTATCCCAACAGCCTGGCGATTTTTATATTGGATTTCCCCTTTGCATTATGTTCTTGAAGGTATATTTAGTACACAATTTCTACTTAACAACAAAACAATTTATGTTGGATCTGCTTCAAAAATATTATCCCCAACTCCTATACCAGTCAGCACGTACGTTGACACTTTGTTTGGTGGAACGATATCATATTCTAATCGTGGTTATGATGCTATGGCTCTTATCATTTGGATAATTGTCATTCGTATTGGGCACATTTTATCTCAAAAGTATCTCAATCAAATTGCCAGATAATTTAGATCAAAATTTAATTATTCCAGCACACAAATTTACATACCACAATTTCAAAATACACATAATCCAATTTGTATAAAACAATATTATTATTTCATGTTATTTGATATCTGCACTGAATTCAAACGAAAGAGTGTTTGGTAGTATTACTTTGCATGACTCTTAATGAAAGGAAAATATTCAGGCCTTGCAGACTATCCAATACTCACTAGATCTTTAAATAATCAATCTTGTATCAAGCTAATGGTGAATTACGTAATTTGACTTAAGCTCTCCGAGTATCCAATATATTGTATGTCGAGCAGTGATCACATAGATTAAATGATATAAAATATATCATTTTGCTGCTAAAAGTGTCATATTACGTTACTAATATTCAAATGGTAGAAAAGTCCATCAACAAAGACCGCTTGATAAAAAATTTTTGGACATTAGTCACAAAACAAGATGTGAATGGGATTCAAGTGTTCTTGACCAAATACAGAAGTTATATATCAAATGATATTCGATTTCCCCCAATGTTGCATTGTACTGCTCTTCATGTTGCTGCACAAAAAAACAATGAGCAAATGGCAATGCTTTTCTTAAATGAAGGTGTTGATATCAATGCTCAAAACAAGGTATCAATAATCAAATATATACAATTAACTTTGGATAGATTGGTGCTACAGCCTTACATTTAGCTGCTCGCCTTGGACATGTTCAAATGGTTAGTTTGTTGCTGCATGAAGGGGCTGATTATTCAATTGTCGATGAGGTACATAACGATTAATAATCAAAGCTAATAATCTTTAGCAAATGCATTGTCCTTTTGAAGTTGCAATGTGGTGTGTTGTAGAAAGCGCTTTATTATACCCCTTAAGGAGTAATTTAGCAGCTCTAGAGGCATGTGAAGATCATGCAGTATGGATTACCAAGTATTGAATTCATAAATTATAGAATCGAGATCACCAACAATTGCACACAAATTTGAATCGAATAAGTCACGATATGGAGCGATTAATCATGGAATGGGAAGATATGCAAAGTCAAGCATTGGAAGAATGGATGGTAATACTGATTTTGTATCATCTAATGGAATTTAGGCTTATTTGCAACAAACCTCATTGGAAAGTCAATTACAAGTAGAGTTGACACAACTCAAACAAACTCTTGAACAATGCGAGATTGAAAAGCGTGAACAAGCAACACACCGTTCATATTTTGTCTGATTTATATCTTTATAACACAGAATTTAGAAATGAATCTCCGAGAAGAACTAGAAAGTGTATTTGCTCGTTATCGCACAGCTCTATCGGTATCTCAAGAAGCATCAGTTGAGCTCCAGAACCAACTAAATGCTTTGGAATCAGTGCGACATACAAAGGTATCATACATTCAATTGAATTTATATATTTATTGGTTAGGATTTACTTTCAACCACGCATGCAGATAAGTTGGGCATTCTTGACACTATGGTACAACATGTCAATGATATTGACATTCAAATATGGGGCATCTCTGGACTTGTACACTTAACCCAAGGTTTAATGAAATTATTCAAGTTTCTATATAATGGTCTAGATGTAAACAATAGTGAACCACACGAAATTTTACTCAAGCAATCAGTTCTCCAAGTTATACATGATACTATTGAACGCTTCCCATACCATGCTAAAATCCAAGTTAGTACACTACAATTATTATGATTGAGGATTTATAGGAATATGCTATGACAACAACTGCAAATTTGTGTGATGCTTTCCGTAGGCTTTAAACATAGTGCTTTCATATATAACTATGTATTTTAGCTGGTGCTTGCGAATTGTGTATGCAAGAACGATTCATAGATAATTTTCAACTTGCACGTACCCGATTTGATAACAATGAGGCATTACTTGGGTACAATATGGAATTCTTTAAATTAGATTATAATTGTATTAGGCAATGCATTGTTGCATTAAGAGCAATTATGATGCCAAGTCAGCCATGTGAAGTATTATCACAAGTTCAAATAAAATTTACTGGCAAATTCTGTACAGACGATAACTCATTTGTCGTCGATATGCTCGCCAAAGCACTCAACTCTAATATTGTAAGAATCATACACATATATATCAAATGGTGGAATACATTTAGATTGCGTTGCAAGACTTAGTGCCAGACTTGGCAGGTCTATTATTTGTATTAGCAAAATATAATGCACGTCAAGTGTTTTTAGAATGTGATAACTTGGGGTACTTTCTTATTATGAAATTTGATTTGAATAATTCTTTAGGCTACGCACTGTATTAGCATTTTTAGTTCGTGATAATATTCGTGAAGAAGTTGTACGTAATTTACTAGGAATTGCTTCACTTCTCTCCCTTCCAGGCATAAAATTTCAGTTTTGGTAGATTTACATTGGAATTAGATATGAAATGTCCTGAGCAAGACACATTACCAAGTTGCTATATTTCATTTGGTCTTTCCAAGGTTTTTTGTCCTTCAAACCACACTTAATTTTGTACATAGGTTATCTTGTTAATACAAAAATACGCTTCCAACCCGGATGTGATAATGTGGGGTATTCGATTTCTGCGTAATCTTGCTGAGAGAGATGGTAAATTATTATAAACGTTTGATCAAGCAACATTAATCCACTAGTTATGGCAAAAGAGCAAGTTAATCGCAGTGGCATTGAATTAATTTTGGCTCAACTAATTACTGCTTGCAAATCAACAACATTACGAGTATCAATATTACAACTTTTGTATGTTGCTTTTGTTTCTAATTACAGCAGTATGAACAATATATAGTCTACTTATTCTCATAGTTATCATCAGAATTCAATGAAGTAGAAGAATTATCAACCATGGTTTTAAACTGCATTCGGGACTGTGTCCTTGAGCATCAAAATAGTTTATCAATGCAAGAATGGGCCTTGAAAAACTTTGTAATTGCCTCACAACATCGTAAGAATATACTTAATAAGTGATAACTAAATTTTCCATTATAGCTTCAAACTTGGAATTTCTTATGCAATCACAAGAAAGTGTCCAAGTTTGTGTTATAAATGAGATATTATTTCCCTATACTGAGGTACCTATTGACGAGTACGATGATCGCAAATCCAATCCTGTAATAATTTGGGCTGTTCGAAGTTTGCTTTTGTTATATCAATATCGTAAATCATTTGCGTTTATTGCTTATGATAAATCAACTGTAGATGGTATTGGAGGTGATCTTCACAATAGAGCAAATTGTGCTGGAACTTGTCAAATTATCATTGCATTAGAAAATCATTGTAAACGAAGTCATGATCCAACAACAGCACCAATTTTAAACATGCTTATTGTTTTACGAAAGTATATTGGTTGCTCATGTACAGCTGAGAATATCTAACTTAATTATAAATTGCGATTCACATCTTTTTAACCAGTTTTAGCATTTTAACATTGGAAATTACACTCGCTGTGCATTTGATCGTTGAAATTGCGATGCAAAAAACCTGAAAGATCATCATACATCGTTAAAACCCATACAACCTCAGTTCTTGTTTTGATTTGGCCTTTTGTCACTAAGTCATTCGTAATACAATGATGTTTTGGATGTATTTATCCTTGAAGCTGTGGAATGTATTTAGATAAAATTGAATATGCATTAATACTATTATTGCTAAATGATTAGTATCTCCAACTTGGTTTCGTAGGTATGGATTTTTTGTTTGTTAATGTCTTCAAGATGATCTGCTTGGAAGTAGATACAATAGGATTTTTTGTTGCAATAGGTTTGACTAACGTAGACTTTGCTTGAGTACGCTTGGGTACAATTGATTTTACAGAATTTGTTGTTGC